>JASANF010020081.1:0-55148 GCA_030248245.1 Trissonchulus sp. WLG1_4 | reverse complement strand
GTTTTTTTTCCCCGCATAAGGTTTTTTCCCCGGACGTTTCGAGGCTTATTACTCAGAAACGTGTGTAGTTAGAATCCATTTTATTAGTGCAACAGTTAGGCGAAAGATGGCCGTTATAACAGCCGCGAGCATTAATGGATCCGATTTATGTGGAGCGCAGGAGGACCCGAAAAGTTGAAATTAGGGTTTTTTCCCCGCACCACTATAAAGTTACACATGTATTACTGCTTTCTGTTTCTATACATGGAAGATGGAAAAAAAACAAAAGTAAAGGAGAAGCTGAGATCTTTTGGGTAAAATAAGCAGAATTTCAACTCGGCAAAGGAACCTTGCCCCCTTTTGGGGCCTGCTTGTTTAAATAGTACCATACAATAGTTTTTCGTCAAAATAACGTTATATTCCCGTTCAGCACCTAAAATTAACCTTTTCCACGGTTTTTCAACAAAACTGCCAAAATTCGAAAATTTTCAATGGTATCGCAGGGGGTGCACCAGTTCTGGCTACTAGAACATTTTCATTTTTGGTAAAACTTATAATTTTTTGGTATATATTCTATTTAAAGATTTTTCCCATTGAAAAATTGGTTGAAATTTCAAGTTGATCGAAATTTGACGTTTACATCAAATGAAAGGTAGTTTGATTTTAAACAATTCTCTTCTTGAGTTAACCAACGAAAACGTGATTGAAAACTTTTGTTGTCCAAATTCGGTTATTCAGAGCACCACTTAAGGTGGTAGTTGCGTTTCCGTGGTTTTTGTGATTTCTATGTAAACTTTGCGCCACCAGTACTCAAGTTATAAGTGACGCCTGAGCATAAATTTTTGGGACAGTACTGTAAAGGTCAAAATCCCCAGGCATGTCTCTCACTTTTTCGAAATTTCACCTGTGGACATTTTTAGAGGGTTTTAATTACAAGAAAATATCTTAAATTTTCAGTGCGTTTGCTTTTCAGCTATTTTCTCAGTAAATTGCCTAGTTATTAAAAAAGTGGGGGACATGCCTGGGGATTTTAAACATGTCAAAAACCTTACCAACTTTCAGCCCCAACAGGTAATTGTATGATTCAGAGCTGTGGCGCAAACTTTTTGTAAAAAAATGTAATATTTTGGAAAGGACCTTTCTTTAGTCGCTTATACTGGAAACAAAATCACAGGTTAAATTTTAATGCAAGGCATACATTTAGGAAAGATATTGTTCTACCTAATGCAAAAGACCGCTTGTGATTTGAATTTGTAAACGCTGAGCTACGGCTTTTCAAAAAAACACCTAAAAACGCAATTACCCCCTTAAAGGACTCAAAACTGTTACTATGCACAGAAATGAAAACCATGTATATATTTTTTGCTGAAATTCTTGCGACAGCGAATCTAAGAAGTATAGTGGTGCGGGGAAAAAACCATTTTTCAACTTTTCGGGTCCTCCTGCGCTCCACATCGGATCCGTTAATGCTCGCGGCTGTTATAACGGCCATCCTTCGGCTAAATGTTGCACTAATAAAATGGATTTCTAACTACTTTCTGAGTAATAAGCCTCGAAACCTCCGGGGAAAAAACCCTATGCGGGAAAAAACCCTAATGCGGGGAAAAAAACCCTACCACTTTTTTCGGCTGTTCTATTAGCAGTGAGTATAAACTCAATTCCATCATGTTCTACAACTCGTAGGCTGCAGTATGGACTAAAAAACCGTTTCTCCGACACCCATGTGACTCACAATAAATCTTCAAATATCGACCCTTTTGAAGACATCCTGACCCCTTTGAAGAAATGACTCCTGCCCAAGATTTTGCACTTATTATGATAAGATTGAACGGTGGCCAAACACCGCCTGCGTCTACCATTCTTGGATTTAGGTGGTACGCAGCAGCTAAAGCCTAAATATTCCAAAAAATGTCAAATTTTGGTGAAACATCACCAAAACAGGTTTCGTACGGGGTCTCGGGGTATGGGCCAAAACGACAAAAAACGACGTTTTGCGGCCGAATAAACGGTTTCAATGAAGTCTACACATGTTCTTACCCCAGATCGGTCAACTTTTGTATCAACAATGGGTGAATTTAGCAAAAAATTGTCGCCAAACAAAATAGGGTTTTTCCCCTGCACAAACTTTGAACTGTCACAGGTAAACCACACCGTTTATCACTGTTTTTGAGCTTTGAGCTTTAGAAGTATAGAGGAAAGGTAACTCTCTTGAAAAGTACAAACAACGTTGGCCAAAAGTGGTTTTGTGAAAAATTATGACAAGTCAAAAATTTGGAAAATTTTGTCACTTTGGAATTTTTCAACATGCAAAATTTTGAAATTTTAAAAAATGCTACAGGCCTCAAAACTGCACAGAAATTGGTGTGGTAAGTAAGTTTGGGATGCGCTTTCCACCTACATACTCAAAAAGGTCCTATGTCGTAAGGTTCGGCCAGGAAGCACTAGGGTTTTTTCCCCGCAAAACGCATAGGGTTTTTTCCCGCACCACTATAGTTGAGGACGCAACTTTTCTTCTGGATTGTTTGTTTTAGACCGCTCCACCTCTGCCACCAGCACCGATGCTGCAGACGCATTCCAAGGTGATCGAACGACCATATCGATGTCAGCTGTGCTGCCAGAGCTTCTCATATCGATCCTCACTTTACAACCATCGCCGCATTCATTCCGATGCTAGACCCTTCATGTGTGGCGTGTGCGGGGCTGGATTCAAGTGGAAAAATAGCTGGAAATTCCACACGGCCAGGTGCAAGTGGCGCTCTGATTCTGCGGGGGCGGGCACGGAAGGTACGTTTAATTGCCCTACTTGTGCTAATTAACATGTCATCTTGTTATGCCTGTAACTCCTTAACATGGTATTATTATATTTTCAACTAGGGATAGAACCGAAATAAATTTCACCGAATACTGAATGGTAATGATGATGATATTAGCCCTCGTTGAAGCATCCGTTAATCAGGGTTGGCGCGATAGCGCCCAACCCTAGAATAGGAGAAAATCCACTCAATGTGGATTTTTGAAACTTAATTTTTTAATAACTTAAAATATATGCAGGCGAATGACTTTTAATTTGGTGTGTATATCCGCCTAGTGGAAGGTTATATGCCTGCAAAATTTCGGAGAGATTGGTTGAGTCTAACTTGAGATATGAAAAGTTGTCTTTTGCAAACTTGACACGTTCCCTCTTTTTTTCTCAACAGCTCTACCGGACCGGACGCTTGTAGGGTTGTCATGATTATATGTTTTTCACATTTAGTTTGAGCAAACTTAGAAAGTAACGGGCCACTTTTTTCAATTTCGTCCCCGTTCGGTCTCTGCTGGGAGGGGGGAAACCCCTTTTTTGGGGTCCGAAAAATTTCTAGCCAACTTTTGAGAAGTCACGCAAGTGAGGTAGCCTTCATCTCTTGCATGCATGGTAGTGTAGTGGTGCTATAGTGCATCTGCTATTTTGGAGTCGATCGTGTAACTCTACCGCTGGGGAGGGGGCTCGGAAGGGGGGTTTTTTGTTGTTTTGTTTTTTTTTTTGTTGTTTGTTTTTTGTTGGTGGTTTTTTTTGTGGGTTGGGGGGGGGGTTTTTTTTTTGTTTGGGTTTTGGGTTGTTTTTGTTTGGTTTTTGTTGGTTTTTGGTTGGTTTTTGTTGGGTGTGTTTTGTTTGTGGTGTGTGGTTGTTTTTTTTTTTTTTGTTTTTCAGCCAGAAAAGAAGAAGAAGAAGTATTAATACTTTATAATCTATACACCTGACCTGACCCTAAGTCCTGAGTGCTAGTAAGCGTCAAAAATGTTTTTCCTAATTACTCTCGCGAATAGGGTGCAGAAAGCACTAACGTGCCTGGCGACTGCTATTCTAACGCAACTCTTGTCCGCTTCACTTAGCAAGCTGAGTTTCCCTATTCGGCTGCAAAACTTGTCCCGGTTATTTGACAAGCTTATTAGCATTTTTCCGCTATAAGATCAGCCAACTTTCCTATTCTACCCAGTACCCACACTGCTGCCCTTGGTGAAAGGGCATTTTTATAATAATGTTAGTATCCCAGGTGCTCGACAACAGCGACCGGGTGTGTCCACAGGGATTGTACATCGAGATTTGTCGGTTTTGCTGCACAGCTGAAGACGTGGGCGAATATATAGCAAAGCAAAGCAGTTGTCAAGCAAAGTTTTCTCAGATTTTAAAGATGCAGAAGAGTAAAGTATTACGTAATATATAAATAAATATATAAATGCTATGTATTGTATCCCGGGGTGGCCTTTTTGCTTCGGACTTATTCTTTACGTAGGTTTCATTTATTTGCTTCACTGTAAATTGCAACTCGATAGCAGAACTAATATGTATGTATATATACAGCTGATAACATTGTTTGTTTCAGGCAGTACCGTAGCTTCTGCTGAGCCGTCTGATGGCGCAATTCAAGCTGGCACATCCATGATATCAGTCAGTGAAGAGCCTGATCAGAAGTTCATTAATTCAGCGGCCCTCGATTCGCCAGTTAAAAATGAGCTTGTCGATTCGCTAGACTTGGGCGCGTCAGATGCATTTCCGCCACAGCAGCCACAACAATCAATGAAAAAATGTGATTTTTGTAACAAATATTTTGCACTCGAGCAAGCGCGAGAGTTACATATGCATGGCTGTCAGCAAAGGATCAGCACGAGCATCAATTCGGTTGCCAATGCTGAAAAGTCGCGAGTTGATTCGCAAGTCGCAGCCGTGGTGGCGTCTGTGTCGGACATGAACGGGGCCTGCTGGAATCCACCGGCCGCAGTGACTGCATCTCAGCTTGATACACCTAATGTTTTAAGTCCTGGTGAGTGAACAAAGACATGTTGTAGGGCGTCTTTGATCAAGTTTCGAGGACCGTCCCGTCCTGGTAGGCGTAGGACTTAAAATTTCCCATTTTTGCCCCCTACTGCACAGAAGCTGGAAGGAAATCATTCCCCGGATTCTGGCATTGGCCGCTTCCCAGTTCCAACCCCCCACCCTTGCGTTTACTGAGTGAAATTTTTTTGAAACTAGCTGAAATGCCCTGGTGTTTTAGAATGGTTAATAACAAGCGTCTTTTTGACTGAGGCAAAATGTTTTTCCGAAGAGGGGACGGTCCCACCCAGAAAAGAGAGGTATATACCCAAAGTTATTATGCTGTCACCTGTCTGGCTAGCACTAGCTTCCTAACATATGCTTTGTCCTGGCTGTTTCTGCACCATTTGTATGTATTCAGGTTAGTCTTGCGTCTTGCGGAACTGAACAGCTTTATCTACTAAACGCGAATCGGACTTTCTTCAATTTTCAGCATTCATTCATTTTTCTGTTGTTTTAAAAGTTGACGACGGCAACTGTATGTAGCTTCAGGACTCCGACTAAAGTCTGACCAAAAATTGCTGGACCGCGGAGCAAAGTTATGCTCGTGATTTCATTACGAAAATAATAAATTTCAGCCCTCATGAGTACTGCGAGTAGTCACAAAAATGCCGTTGCGTCTCACTTGTTTTTGTCAGGTCAATTTCTGGTCAGAGTTAAGTTGACCACTGTTTTTTATAGGTCTGGCTGCGTCAGAGCATATCTTTATGGAAATGACGAGCTCAGTCGAGGAGGAGGAGGGATTTGATGCAAGGTGTTTTTTCTCCGGCTCCTCGGCCCTGGCTGCCTCGACCGCTCCTGTTTTTAACGGTGAACCGGTCCAAGGCAAATTTATCAACAGCAATGCCATAAGCAATGACGTTAGTTCAGAGCACGGGGTCAATATTCATTCTCCTCAATGTACTCGTAGTACTCAGGTGATCTAATTGTCATCTGTTTTTGTAGTGGCTTTTTTCTGTACCATCGGTATTTGCAATAGTAGAATTGTAGTAGAGTAAATTGTAGAGTATAGAAGTTAGCTTGATTGTTTTGCTTCGTTAGTAGAAGATTGCGTTAATTTAATTTGAAGACATTTTGGTAATCATAAGGGAAATTAATATGCCATGGATGTAAACTGTTCTTTTGTCTTTGTAAAATTTTTGTATTGGTTAGTGTTTTTGTGCATTGAAGCATTTGTAAAGACAAAATGCATCTAAGTATTTGTAAAGACAAAAAGTGTGATTTGGATCATATATAAATTTTGATCATTGCGTATAAAGTCCCAATTGTGGGATAGTTTGCCTGTCACTTTCAGTAAATCATTTTCATTTCATTTCATAGATCACGGAGTCAATTCAATCGTATTGGTAAACGTTAAAAAGACAAACTTCTGTAGCTGTGTACAGTTATTGTTTCAGGGGCTTTCATTTGACGGTAACAATTTCTTTGTTTGTGGCGGCATTGAGGTGGAGCCGGCAGAAGATTCTGTTTCTTCGGTGGAGAGTCATTCGCATTCCAAAGATGTCACAGTGCCAGTGCTAAATAAAGACGCGAGGCCAAATCGTATGTTTAGGCAAACTAAAACTAATAAACACATTGCTGCCTGCATGACTCAGAGTGCTCGGGGGTATTTTGGTGTGGGTATATGGTGAATAATTTGGAAAATCTTGCTCAATATTTGATGGTTGCGCTGTAGATTGGGACGCTTTGCTTATTATGTCTTTTGACTTTACTCACGTCACACCGATTCAGTTACTTAATTGTGGAGCCTATTTTTTTCTAGCCACATCATCTTCGTCAGTGGTGGCCAGTGCGGCGGCCGTGGCAGCCTGTCGGGGCAGTCCGGATACTCTGATTGCGTTGCTGCAACGGGCGTTGAACGATCAGGAAGCACTGCGAGACGATCTCATTAGTCTGAAGACTAGCGTCATGGCCAAACTGGATTGGCTGGAAGCAAACGTAGAGGCGCTGAAGAAAAACACTACTGCTGCTAGCCAAAATAAGTGAAATACTAATTTATCACTTCTTTATGTGGAATAGAAAATTAGTTAGATTGGAATTCGTCGAGTTGTGGCGTTTTACACACATGCAGGTGCAACGGGGTCCAATTAGGTAGGGGGTTGGGCCAAATTGTGAGGACCCTTCACCATGAATGAGCAAAAATAGTTTTGCTAAGTAAAGAAATTTTTGAAATCTAGATGGTTGTCAGATTGTGGGACTTCCTTTTGGCCACTACTGATGCCCCTCACAGTGGCGTAGCCAGATTAAATGTGTTAAAATGCACTTAATTGCTATTTTAACGCAAAAAACGACACCTATTAGCATTTTTCGGTCAAAAACAATGCTGATTTTCGACCACAGCAGCATCGAACGTAAAATTGAAACTCAAAGCACCGAAAATTTCAAAAATCATGGGCCGGCAAGTGTTCGGAAGCTAGCAAATCTGCTTATTTTCCGATTTTTTTACATTAAAAACTGTAATTTACTAAAAATGTCATTTTTGTAACAATAAAACAGCTAAAACTATACACTATGCAGGATATATATTAACATATTATACATAATGCAAAATGCAACTATTGCACATGCATATCCTTTCAGGGAAGACAAAAGCAAAGAACACTAAGTCAAAAAGTTGCAGTGGTCTGGGGGCTGCAGCCTCCAGAATAAAGTTTGGGAAAATTTTTGATTTTTAGGCTAAATTTGGTCAATTGGAGACGTATCGGAAATTTTTATCGGAAATTTTTATTTTAAATATCGGAAAAACCATAAAAGCCAAAGGGGGGTCCTAATTTCAGTCGGACAAAAATTTCGGGGGGGGGGGGGGAGTTCACCCTCCCCCCTGGCTAAGCCCCTGCGCTTCACATCTTTTAAATATTGTATGCATTTTTAACGACATTTTTTGTTCATCGGCATTTTATTTTGGTATGATTCGAGTAATTCTACTGTGAAAAGTACCGTGCGCTAAAATCAAAATTTCTGTTAATATCTGGCAGTATTTTGGGAGCAGTGGTCTTTTTTCTTTATTTATATTAAAATTAAAAGTGTTTTTCACAAAATTTCTAATGTATATATATTTTGAAAGTTTTTTCACGCAGTTGTAAAAAGAAATGGCTATTTAAACATTGTGTTAAAAATGAGGTGTTTAAAACCAACGTGTATTTATGTATCTGCAAAACAGGTTCGTTGGTTTTGTAAATCATCGTGATACATGCATAATATTTTTATAGCTTTAAACTAGCGTTATATGTGTAGGTTCTATAGCTGTAAAATTGTATGCATTTTGTCATACTGTACTGTTTGAATATATTTCGCAATTATAAATATTGTTTATATAATGTTCGATATTTCCTGCCGAAAGCTGAAATTTTTGGTACAACAGCATTAAAAAATAGTGTTTGATTGATTTTTACTTTTAGAGTTTTTGGATTTCACTCAACTTTCGCCAATTTTGTCATCTAGTAAGGTCAAGCTTTGATTGTGCACTAGAATATATATTAAAACTAGTAGTCTTAGCGGGATATTATGATTATACTATGTAGTTATCGTTGTTTTTTGTTTTAAGTCACTTAACATAATAATATGCTATTTGCAATTGTAACATAGATGGAATGAGAATTAGTCAGCTCGCATAGTGTAGTTTTTTGTGATGTGTTGTGTTCCTGTATAGAATTTTTTACATTGTTATTTATAGACGCTTCATACTGTATACTTGCCGTAGGGTGTTTCACGAGACCGCACTTGATATCAACCTTGTGTTGTTGCTCGTGTTGAACGCAGGAGGACTGCGTTGCAAGAAACAGACGCAACATGGTTTTGTATTAGCAGCTATTGTCTCGTTAGTATTATTGGCTATTGGTATTTAAAAATGAATTTTTTCAGTTGCGGCTGATAGCAATTCTCCTGCGAAAAATTTTTTTTCGAAAAACAGTCACGTATTCTTCGCTTCTTTGCAGATTTGTTATTAAACCCTCACATTGTTAGTCTTTATCACGTGTAAGTATATCATATTGTAGATAAAAATGTGTGATTATTTCATTTATTTATGCGGATCTTGAATATTTATGTCACTTTCAAATAGCTCTAGGGCTACCTTACATTTAATCATTATTTTTTAAGTAAATCACATAGGCCACTATCCTTGTATGACAGCTTTCTTGTCCGGTTCTTCTCTGCTATCATGTTTGTGCGTAATCTGTGATTGTCATCTATTCTTATGAATTAGTGTGAAGTACTGTCACTCTAAGTCGTTTTATTATAATTAGCTTTAATTAATATATTTCTGTAAGATATTCACTGTATGATTGTGAAACTGGTATTTACAAACTTTCGATAACGCTAGTTGAGATTCGATCAAGACAACTTGTCTTGATTCTTTGGGCCTATTCCTTTACCGGATTAAACGGACTGGACTTATTTTAGTCCGAGGTTTTCGAATGACAAATCGGACTAAACGGACTAAACGAGTTTAAATAGATCTGCTGCTTAGTTTTAGTCGGACCCCATTCCAAAACTACCACTGGACTAAACGGACTTAATATACACGCTTAACATTAGCGTACATAGTTAAGTCCGTTTAGTCCGATTAAAAAGCTGCGCGCTAGAAGTTAAGTCCGTTTAATCCGGAGGTTTTGGAATGGCATTTTTAAGCTTAATTTTTAAACCGTTTAGTCCGATTATAATTAACCCTCTAATCCGGTAAAGGAATAGGCCCTTTGTTATGATAACAAATTTATCATGGAAAGGTATAAGTACTTATTTTAGTAGCCATTGTTACGTTTGTAAATACAAGACTTTGTGTTTATTTAGCATTTATATACCTGTGGTCTCTAGTCTGTCCTTTTTTCTCTAGTCTCTGTTTCCGTTCTCTGTTTGGTAATGTATGGTTGTGTTAACTTAGCATTCCACTATACTTTAGCTTTCTTAATGTATGTATATATCTGGCTACGTTCTTGTAGCATTTAGTTAAGGTATATAGCTACTAGCCAGAAAGTTGTGAATGAGTTGTTGCGAAGGCGGTTTTTTGTGAAGCAGTTTTGTGATTTTTAACCACGAATGCACATTTTGTGTCATTCAAACAAACATAGTGAGTCACAGTCAAGTCGGTTATTTTCGATATTCCGTCATCGACAGCACGACAGACCTAAGATTGCATCATGTCTGCAGAACATTATGCACATTCTTTCTTAAATTTTGTAGCCATCTTGAGCTCTTGAATCTGAAATCGGTAGCTCCATATGTTTCTAACTTGACTATGATGCAGATCATACAATATATAACAGGGTCCAAAATTTGGGGACATTTTGTACAAATATTGATTACCGTTTCCTCTTCAGGAATCGACCGGAAATTCATAAATTTAGCAAAATTTTTGAAAAAACGCAGGTTTCCTATTTATTCAGATTTTCCGGACCCCCAACCCCCGCTTTTGGGTGGGTTGCCCCCAGCTTCCTCTCATACATGTGTGCTGCAGATATACAATTATATCACTTTAATTTGTAAGCTGTAAAGACTATATTATATTAATATGTTAGCTTTGTTACTTCAATATCATTATTGTGTGTTAGTTGTGATTGGTTCCTGTTTTAAACATTCCAACAACATGTATGTCATATTGTGCACCTATGATCTTTTGTCATGATTACAGATTAAGCATGGTATTTCTTGTGCGTTTTTTGCATTTTATTTTTCAGAATCTCCACTTACCTTTTAGAATTTTGAAAAAAATAGTTTTTGTGACACAGTATGCGCTATCGCTGATTGATATGGCTAAAACATTTTGATCTGTATCGAATCAACCAAAATTCAGTTCAGATTATTGGCAACTGTGATTTTTGATTATGCTTTACTGTAGCAATGCAGCTAAGTAAGAATTTTTCACATCAAGTTATTATTTTTGTTTGTGTCAATCTAAAGAGACTGATACTTTTTTATGCCATAATATTATGTAAGTCGCTAGTATACCTGCATTACGTATTTATATCTTCCGAAGTCCTTCAGAATGCTAAGATGTTTTCTCAGCTTTCCTCATTGATGTTTGAACACTGTTGCAGTACAAGCCATTAGCCATCTATTCTTTATGAACTGACACAGTTGCGTTTGCTAGGTACGTACCAATGAGCTTCGCTTACAATACTGTGATTAGTCTACTGGTCACTTCCGCATATCGTTTAATGAACGACTATGCCCCAAAAAAGTTTATTTATTTATTTATATATGTCTTTAAGTTGTAAGTATGTCCATTTAGGTTCGCGCCTGTAAAACCGTGATGTTATTGTTTTGTACATTTCCATGTGAACGTATTCAAAAAAGAGACATTTTTATCGACCCAAACGCCAACATCAAATAAAATCACGGAGGGCAGTCGGCGAAAAACTTTGTGGAAGTGTCTGGTATCGTATTCGTATGATAGTAGTCTTAGTTAATTTATTGACGTTTTAGTTAGGTGTATTTTTATCGTGTTATAGTGAATTTTGTAGTCACGTTGTGTTTTACTGTGGTTTAGTAAAAGGTTTCGTCTGTTTTATCGGGCTGTGGTCTTTCCGAATATACCGTTGAAAAAGTCTGTAAAATGTGTTTACTTAGTAGTGTAATGTTTTTGAAAGTGTCAGCATCACTGATGCACATAGAGGGGAGGAAGGGTAGGGGGGGGTGGGGTTATGCTAAATTTTTTCGATGCCTGCGGCGATATTTTAGCGTATACACGTTTTTTTAAATGATTTCATCTGAACGCATAAAAAACATGGCTCGGTGTTGGTAAACTTTCAATGTTAAGCAAAGTTCATAATAGGGAAGAGTATGAGACTGTGCCCTATTTATTCTAGCTAATCGGCCAGAACGATGCTCCAGCCGAAATATCCCTTTAACGTCTTGATTCCGGGGGGGGGGGGGGGGCTTCTTGTCATACTCTGTTGTATTATCTACTCTTGGTCTCTTGGTACTGTACGACTTGCGCTGAACTCAAGCTTAGACTGTAGTTGACTAGCTACTTAGCATGCGTTATAGCGAGAAAGTTATTACGAATGATGTTATCACAAATTTTCTAGAAGCTACTCAGCTAATATACATTAGAGTTCGCAACGGGTCGAGATTTCATAACCCGACCCGACCCGACCCGAGCTAATGTCTAACCCGACCCGACCCGACCCGAGCTAATGTCTAACCCGACCCGACCCGACTTCTAGTGAAGCTGCTGCTATACAAACACTTGAGATTTCCTTGTCACTAATTTTTTTCCAGTTTTTTCATATATTTCATGTTTTGATAAGCTACAGCGCAGATGTTACATGGGGGGGGGGCAAGCCCCCCCTTAGATTTGATATTCTGAGACAAGCCCCCCCTCAGATTTGACCCATCGGGCAAGCCCCCTCCATGTTGCTGAAAAAGTGCCCGAAAACTAAAAAATCGTCTCAGATAGCTATAAAATGCTTCCAAAATGAGCGAACGGCGAAAAAACCGCTAAGAAATGTCCGAATTTTGCAAATAATTTCCATTTTCAGGCAAAAATTGGAAATAATAGCGTTTTTGCCAGTTCAAGCCCCAAAACATCGGGACAAGCCCCCCACAGATCGAGGCACCGCGTACTTGTATAGACTAAAGTAGCTGATATTGGCTAAAAAGAACTAAGAGCTCGGAAAGCTGTTACATCACTCTGCAGCGGGCACATTAGGTTGAAAATATCATCAAAGCAGAAAAATTTAATTTTGAACTCATGGATTTATGCCCAAAATTTTTGACCCGAACTGACCCGCACAACCCGCGGGTTGGAAAATCTCAACCCAACTGACCCGACCCGACCCGCACCAACCCGACCCGATTGCGAACTCTAACATACATGGCTAAAAAATGTGCCAATTGCAAAAACTGTGTAAAAGTGCAGTGTGGCTCACGTTAGCTACTACGGGCTATAAAACGCGACGGGCATTAAAATTTACAAGTATATACTCTAGTGTCGTGATCATATTGTGTTATTCAAACGATCTTTAAATGCCCCTTCAAATTGCTTGATTTTATTATTTTCTTGGTGTATTTGATCTCAACAGTTGTGCCGCGTTCTATAATCTTTAGAATATTTTCAAATTGATAAACATTCTACTCCATGTCCCTTAACAAAAATCTCAAGGAAGTAAAAAAAATTTCTACTAGCAAGACGTACTTGTTATAATCTGTAAGGATTGGTGTGCAGTGCAGGCAGATTTTCCCGTTTGTTTAGCCAATGGACCTAATTTCTGAGTTTCATTGAATGGATAGACCTACGAAATTTCATTATGAACTGATCTATGTAGCGGAAGACAAAGTATATACGAGTATATTGACAAATTATTTGTGGCCCTAAATACAACGTCAACAGGAGTTTTTGGCAGTTATTGTTTTGGCAATTTATTCTAGCTTTTTGGCAGAAGAATTAATCAATTAATTAAGAATTAATTAAGAAGAAAACATTAGTTGTTTTCTTACTTAGTTAGTTGTTAAAACATTAATGTTTTATGCTTTTTAGAAGTTTGCTCTTGATAGTATAATAATAAAAGGCTAATGAGTAGTTGTGCAGAAAAACTTCAGCAGCTCGAAGAAAGTTTGAGTAGCTTGTTGGATTTATGGCAGAAGTACGAATCCATTATGACATGTCATATGGTAAACTTCATAACGGAAGATCACTTCGAAAACTTAGTGCCGTCAGATTTGGGACGAGAATTACTGCAATTGTCTTCTGCGGATCTGACTCAGCTACCGGGGGGACATTTCCAAGGGGATGATGTATGTTCGTTCCGATTATTACTTTCTTGCGTACGATTGTATTGCAGTTCCGTTATCAAATTTTTCTGAACTTATTCTCAATTTTGAACTGATGCGTATAAATAGTAGAGTTTCGCCGAATTAGTTATAACTTTTTTTAGTTTTTTTAGTTATAACTAAAAAAAATTTTGTAAATCATTTAATAGTTTTATGTTGATTTAGAAATCATTCAATACATACATACATACTACACAGTTGGCTAAGAGGGGGGGAGGCAGACCCAATTTCAGGTTTTTAATTTTGGTTTTAGGGCCAGCGTAATAAGAGTCAAATTACAAGAGCAAAACCAATATTTCTAAAACATCTCTTAAATACGAATTTCTATTAAATTTATTGGATTTTTATCTGAACCTTGGTCAAAATTTTAAAAAAATAGCTGTTTTTTCATTAAAATAGAATAAATATTTGGCGGACTTGGGGGAAGGGCTTGTCAATTTTACACAAGAAGGGTACAAGGATAGTTGAAACGACGGTACTCGTTTAGAGCGCCGTGTTGAATTGCATTTGGATAAACGTCCTCTTTTAGGTTGCACCAACGACTTCCTTGCAAAAATTCACTGATGAAATCAGGAAATGTAGATTGGAAAATTTGCTGCAGAAATCACTTCTTTTGATCCCACACGAAGACGTGAAGAAAGAAAGTGTTCGTTTAAATATGGATGGATCGAGTTAGTACTAATTAGTTTTTTTATTAGTTGGTCATTACAGATTGTAGGATCGGACTAAACTTCCAGATTTGATTGGTTTAAAATGTTTTTTTCAATTTTAAGACTTAGCTTTTTTTTGGGTAGTTTTATGGAAAGGGGGTTAAAGTTTTAATTTTATGTAAAATTAATTCACAGGATTAGGGGAATAGTTTTGCGCGCGCCTTTTGTTTGGGGAAGGGAATAGTTTAACGTGTTAAGTATGTTTATTTTTGTTCTGCCGTGGGGTTGTGAGGGGGGGGGGGAAAAAAAAAGCCCGCCGCTTTTTTTTTTTCTCTTTGTCCGTTTTTTTCCAAAACCCCCGCCGAAAAAAAATTCCAGTCCGTTTAATCCGGTAAAGGAATTGGCCCTTAGCTTACTTTAGGTCTCACTATAAAGACTTGGCCCAAACTGTTGCTCACAAAGTTACAGCTGGACCCTCCTCCCTCTTTCACCCCTGGCGGTTCCCTCTGCCCCTTGCGGCTAAATTTTTGTAGAGGTCTTCCCCCCATCCCCCCAAAGCATGTATGTACTGAATTCTTTGTGTTACATGTGTGTACATTTCAGCTTGTGCAGTCTCAATTAATAATAAATGGTGTGTGACTTAGTAGATGGCGTAGGTGACCTAGTAAAATGTTGATGGGTTCAGAAAATCAACTTTATTTGCTAGTCAGATTGTATCGGTAGCGTTTGCTTAATCGGACTTTTGAAACTGAAGCTTTTATTTCCAGGTTTCATGGGACAAAAGAAAGAGCACGAAGTGTTGACTATGTCATCGTTTGTTGCGTCAATTGCTGCTAAAACGCACATCGAAACGGTTAGTATTTATATATGAATATCCTTTTCTAGACTTTGCTCTATCCATGGAAATTACATTACACTATCACAGCAGGAAGGCACCTTCCCTAGCGCGCTAACTGACCAGAACGATGCTTTGGCCAAAATAGCGCTTTGACGTCTTAAGTTCATGGGGCATACCCCCTTTTGGTTCAGCACATTGCCAGATGGTGTCTTGATTTCAGAAGGGAGCCTGTCTCGGTCAGGACGTACCCATTTCAAAGTAGTTGATGTCTTCATTTCAAGGGGGGGGGGGTTCGCCTACCTCTTTCCATGACACCACCATTCCGAGATTGCGTGGTCTTACTCTAGTATAGTTGTGATTGCAATCAGGCCGGTTTGATAGCGGGTTGGGCGGGTTCGCACAAGAATATTCTGACCAGGTCGAATCATAACAGCGGTTTGACACTCTTGAGTGACTAGCGATCCAACCCGCACGATACTTGTTGACCGGCCTGGAAATTTGGAGCCCCGGTTTACAGTAAAAATTCCAGCCTAATGCCACTACTGTTTCAAAAGAATTGAAATTGCATATTGGTGATAGAGTTAAGATGTTCGTCTGTCTGCTCGAATTTTTTTAGTTGAGTTAAGAGCATGATTGATTTGTTCAATGACATTGGCCAGCTTAGTACAGTTTTCTTACGGGCCCTGCAGCA
This sequence comes from Trissonchulus sp. WLG1_4, assembly GCA_030248245.1. Lineage (NCBI taxonomy): Eukaryota > Metazoa > Nematoda > Enoplea > Enoplida > Ironidae > Trissonchulus > Trissonchulus sp. WLG1_4. The sequence continues at coordinate 39,372 of JASANF010020081.1, read as the reverse complement.
AAAAGAAAACTAAAAAAATAAGTATTTACGATCATTTTGTACTTTAGAAGGGACAAGAGAACACAGTTTAACGGAATCAGTCTGCTTTCTTAAAGTTTAAGTGGAGATTGCTCAACAATACAGTCTGAGGCAATAATTATACTTATTATTATTAACACTTCTGTAGTAATTTTTGCTTCTGCATTTTTAGATCCTAGATGTTGGTTGTGGCAGAGGATATTTGAGCTCATTTTTGTCACTCTATTATGGATTAAACGTGATTGGAGTAGACATGTCGCATGAGACTACGAAAAGGTAAGATTTCATAATTTTATCGTAAGAATAGCAGCATATTATTAGGTACATTAAAAACATTCTGCAAACATAATGAAAGTGTAAAGGGTTGCAACATTGATTGACGTGGTCTCTGTGGTCACATGTCAGAACCATCCAGCGTGACCACTAAAAATTTCGTATATTCTACAAATTTTCCACACACAAGGCAACCCATTGTGATTGCTTACCTTTTTTCATTCTGTTATGATTAGCAAAATGATAATTTAGCTATCGTACAGTTCAAATAGTGGTCAATTTATTAGACTTGGAGTGATTGGACTTAACAGTGACGCTTCGTTTTTTCCTTCTTTTTCATACAGTGTTTCGAAATAATTTTTTGGGACCTTCGTTAAACTAGTAAACTTGAATTAAACTAAATACAGACATTTTAAACTAAAATTAGCAATTTTTAGTTACATTTTTTCGTTGTCATTTTATTTTGGTGTGAGCCAGTGTTTCCATATTCTAGTAACAACACTGTAAAACTTAATACGCATTTATTAATAAAGATTTAGAGTATGTGCTGTATCATTAAGGTTAATTTTCACAGAAATATACAAACATATATGTATGTGATAATGATTACAAATACAATAGTAAAAGCTTTATATATTTTTAATGAGTTAATGATATTTTGAACTGTAATCGGTACTGTAGTATTATTAAGCACGATATAGATATAATAACAGACTACACGGCAAATTGTACAGTAGCATATTATATACATAAATCTGATTTTACTTGGTAGTGCTTATACAGTTGAGTGTAAAATTGAATCTAAATTTCCACCCTGCACGCTCAAGATTTAGAATGGTCCTTGTGGAGTTTGACGCATAAAATTTCGGATTTGTAGAGGCTGTTATTTTTCTCACAAAATATTTGCTAGGCATATAAAATTAATTAATGTAACCGTTGTTGGTCAGGGTCAAACTTAAAGACGGTATAGGCCGTTTTTTTCTTACTCCCAAACTTTTTGCAAAGTGAAACAAATGCCATTACTACACATTGATGATTTTCGCATACTAGGGCAAGCAACGAAACACTAAGGTCTTATCAAAAATTGCGAAATACTGAGACAAAACAGGTGGCGTAATTTTAGCAGCTACTCGCCGTACTCTTGATAAGCTGAAATTTGGTCTTTTCGGAAATGAAATTATATATATGTTTTGTTTTGTCTCAGTGTTCATCAGTTTTTGAACAGACTTTAAATTAGCGTGGATACGTACAAGAAGCCAGATTAACAGTTCTTACGACATCATGTTAAATCCTAGCCAGAAAAGAAGTTATCGGAATTGTGGTCCGGGCCATCGTAGTCTACGAGTTAATTTTAGTTCAACTAAACTGCTTGAAAAATCCTTTCCCCGAATTTAACAGACTTAACTATTAGCGTGCTAATTTTTTAGTAATTTTGGAATGGCCTTGACTATCCAGTCTAATGTTAAGACTTATTAAGCCTAATTATTTGACTCAAATGATTGTTTAGGAATGGGTTCAGTCTAATATTAAGCTGTTCACTTATTTGAACTCGTTTAGTCCAATATCCATTACTAAACTTAGGACCAAAATAAGGCATACACTAAGTTTAATCCCCAAATGAAATGGGCCCTGTGAAAAAACCATTCTTCAATTATGGTTCTAATTTTAATATATTAGAAAAGTATGAAAGTTAAAGTTATGTGCCTTAAATTTAAATAAAGGATACTTATATTAAAATTAAGAATACATTACCAAGAGATGGTTTCTAGGGCGCTGAGAAATACATACGTTTATGTGCAAATAAGAATAGGTGGCGTAGAAAGCCGCCTCTCGTCTAGTTTATCCAGTGGCTGAAAACTGCCCCAAAATAATGAATGAAACCAAAGTCTGAGAAGAAATTGCTGAACCCTGAGACAAAACATGACATGATTTTGGGGACTACTCGCCGTGCTCTTGATGCAATTTGTTCTTTTTTTCGTATTAAAATCGCGTGTTCCTTTTTGTCTCGTGGTCCAGCATTTTTTGGTCAGACGTTAGTACACATACAAATTATACATAGAAGGTACAAAAATTAAAGGAATAAAAGACCCCATAAGTATGACGTTAAACCATACGACATAACAAGCAATGCAATACCATTTACATAAAAAAGCAGTTTCATGTTATACTAGCAGTTTTGTTAATGCCGATGGAACTAGAAATCGGGTTGGTGTTACATATTTCATTTGGTTAGATATGTTGAACAGCGGCTTTTAAATACAACAGTTTCAGGCTTCAGCAGAGGCTTCTTCTCGATTTGATTAGTTAACGAAGTTGACTTTTTGCGACTGGACGTAGTTGATTTATTTGAAATTATTCTTAAAACAGTGTCATAATTTCTACTCGGCTGGTATGTATAAAATAGTCATTACATATTATGTAGAGGCTTTGGTTTGATTTCGAGTCCCGGGTTTAATCCCAGTGTGAAGTTGTCGACTTGGTTTTCTTTACAGTCACTGTTACTGTACCAAGATAGTAATTGTACGAAATAGATAAAGTAAAATCCATTCTAACGCTGTTAACTTCTGGGGTAGTTTTCTTAGAATTACGTGCAGGTAAAGTTAGGCTAACTTAACGCACAGATAAAGTTAAGGTAAAGTTAATTCTGTGGGTAAAGGTAAAGTTCAAAACAAAGCAACATCGACTGTTTGTTAACAAAAATCTGTAGATCACATCATTAGCTTTAAACATCTGTAAAGGCGCTTTTTTGACCCGAATCTTAAAGATAACTCCAGCTATCACATTGACTTTGGACATTGTTTAAGAATACGACTTTACCTTAACTTCGCTAGTGGGTGTATTTTTGAAAATATTGCCCCGGTTTCTCAGATATGGGCATTTTTCTTTTGTGTATTGGTGACGTTGTAGTTGCGTAGCGACATTGTTTATAGTTTGCAAAGTCATGTTGGTATCATAGGGAGTTGTGTTAATTGGCAATAATAGCAGGAAAGCAGCACAAAAAATGTAATAGTGCAATGGCTATGTACAGTCAAAAACGCGTAGATTAGAAGCTGACATTGCGGTGAAAATGGCCCTGAACCATTAGGTATATGTTGAAATTCAGCTGTCATTCAATGGTAATTGGTATAAAATCGTAGTGTTACGGTTAGCGTGCATTCACAAATTACCAACAGACTCTGGTAGTTCCTTCAGAATAAAAAAAATACACTTTCCCCGTAGTAAAATTAAAAATTCTCGCCATACTGTCACACATTTCTCGTTAGCCAGTCTATCAAGCAAGCATAGAAATTTACTCCTCTCGACTCGCTGTTGAGTTTTTAGAGTTATGAGTGTATTTAAACTGTCTGTTTAGACGCTCTTGGACAATAGACCGGCGGCTTCAGCTTCATTGGAATGCTGATCGTCCGCCTTACAGCAGCAGCAGCAGGCTGCGTGTCGCCAGGCTCGGCTGACAAACAGATAGATGATCGGTTTCAGTACCGAATTTAGGGCCGTTAGAATATTGCAGATCCCAGCGAAATCTCGTCGATACTGTTCCTGATCCCGATCCAGGATGACATAATTCAAGTAGAGGGCAAATATGGGCGTATTGGTGATCAGAAACACCAGCTGGACAGCCAGGACCATTTTTCTGTAATCCTTGGCCAGTGGCTCATATTCCGTCGATGATTTCATCCAGACCACACAGTAGGCTATCCAGCAAACCAACATGACCAAGATCGGCAACATGTAGTGGGTGGCCCAGAAACCCCAATCGTAGTAGATCTTCTCATACCAAGCAGAGTGCTCCCATTCGCCCAATAGTAGACCCCGGTCCAGGCGACCATCCACCAGCTTCACCTCCCAGTAGCGGCAGATATTGTAGGCGACCGCCAGCAGCTCGATAATCAGCAAAGCGATGATCACTCGGCCTTTGGGTGGCTTCACGCATAGCGCCAGGAAGGATAGTGGGAGGATGGTCCAAATGATGACCGTATGGGACATCCGCAGTAGGGTATAGATGTAGGGCAGGAAATAATTATGGGGCAGATCCCATGCCGTCGGCTCGCCGGTTAGGTTATGGTCGTCGGGTGTCTGGTTCCCACCTCCGACTACAGTGGTTCCCACCTCGCGCTTTAGACGCAGCAGGTGGGGTTGGCTGCCGCTTTCGTGGAAAAAAACCATGGGAATGAACAACGCCATGGTTAGCCCGCACATGAGGATGTCCTCCAGGGCTAGACCGATCAGAAGACGCCTTAGCGGATACCGTACACGATTACAACAGAATACAATGGCGCCATAGGCGTTCAAGAGAATGGCAAGACCACAGAGAACGAGGAAAGCATAAACCCAAGGAGAGTCAACTTGGTTTATCTTTAGAATTTCCATGATGATGACGATGATGATGATGATGATGGTAGTGTGACTGGAAGGTAATAAGTGATGTTACAATGCAATGGTATGACCTGAAACAGCGAGTATTCAGTGAAGAAGTGAAAAAATGTCGATCGTATAAATTATTGTTGCGGGTGGTTATTGGCGGTACTATTACATTTGCTTGGTGCCTTTCTAATACAGAAAAAAAGATGAAAGGTAAGCAGGACATTCACCTGAGTTTGGTTAGTGTACTTAGCTCAATGCAATAAAATTTTGACAAGGAGATTTTTTTTAAAAATTGCAGAGTTAATATTAGGGAGATTATTAGCCAAGATTTCGAAAAGGGAGGGTTCGTACCTTGTCCACTTTTTTGCTCAGAATACATGCTGTACGGGGGTCAGAGGGTGTCGTGTTCCAATCTAAAGAAGAAGGCATTTTATTTGTTAAGACCTATGGACGCAAGCGTGTCGCTATCTAAACGTGGCGAACGGAAGGTATACGCTTAGTTAATGAGCACTGAACCTTATCAATGAGGGCAATGTCCTATCAATTATGTGGACTAGAATGGGGTCGCATATTCCAGAATCGATCTTACATATCCTATGCTCAAGTGCTCACTTTGCCAAGTTTCTAATTACTTATTACTTAACTTAATTTGGACGTTTTTAAAAAGTCCTACGTGTCTGGCTACGCCCTTGGTTAATATTTCAAATAGTGTAAGCCCTTCTGTAAGCACTGGAATTATGTACATACAACATATTGCAAACTTTTGAACCCTATAATGATTTTTTAAAAAGACTACGAAATTTTGAACGTGAATGTAATTTTTTTTTATTGTTATGCCAATTTTTACAGACGATCGCTGAATCAGCATATTCGCGAATCGTAACGCCTTTTTTGTTGTATACGGAAATTTTGGCTTGGTTACGTTGTAAATGTGAAAATATTAGTTTGGCTACGTAGTACGTTGTAAAATTAAACAGAGTATGAAGCCTAGTTTTCAGAACAAAAAAAACAGTGTCTATGAATGAAGTTTTGAAACGAAGGCGCTTGAATGTAGTCTATATAAAGCAATGTTTCCAAGGCAAAAATTTGCAGGGAATGTGACATTAAGTCAATTTAGTCGTCTTGTCAGCTGAGTCTCGGGATCAACCTACTAAGACGTGCATTGTGCACCTTCTGATTTTTGATTAGATGAACATCTCGAGAGGGAATAAGTTGTCTAATCTTCGGCTGTTTATCAGAAAAGCACAGGTCAGAATAATTAGAATCCTTTTCGTTAGCCGACGGAAAAGGCTAGAAACAGCCTTCTGTGAGCTTTTTAGCCAAAAATGTGCTAGACTAGCACTTATGCACCGGCAGCTAATTAATTTCTGATTGGATTTGGCCAGAATAATTTTGCTGATTATTTGCTGATCCAAAGCAAATGAGCTACCTATGTGAGAAACACTGACAATGTCTGAGTGTGTGAAACTGAAAATGGAACGGGGTCATCACCCACGGGGTTACTGAATGTTACCTGTGGCTCAGTCTAGAAGGGACCCTTTGGCATTTGCCTTATCTTGCCAAGTTTCTACAAAAGTTTATTTGTATGTCTGTCAGGAAATGTATACATAATAACCAAGAGGTCAAGTTTCTCACTGTTAATGTAAAATAAATTTCACATGTACCTTACCACTAGTTTTTTATGTCCCCTTCTCTTGTCGCCTAGCACTGTCAGGGAACGTCAATCTGTAGCTGTCAGGCTATTGGCTCATTAAAAAAACGCACTGGCCTTATTTATTAGCTAGAAGTCTGCAAACTTGATGGCTTTTGAGAAAATTAAAAATGGTGAGGTCAAGATAGACACGCAGCACGTGAAGATTTACGTAGGTAATTTGGTTAGTAAAAAATCGCCGTTGATACGTACAGCTACATAGGTATTATATGCATATGTTGGTTTCGTTTCGAAGAAAGTACGTGTAAGGTTACGGTGCGATGTGAAAAGCCCTGTCACGGATAAAATTGACCACCTCCCTGTGACGTGCTTAGCTCTATTTAGTCTGCGATAGACTCCGAACGATAAATAGAACTCCGTTTTTTGGGGGTTTAGGTCTTAGGATTAACATTTTGAAGCATTTTTAATTATGAGAACATATGCAATGGGTACAGCTCTGATTGTAGGGATACCAAATTTCGGTCGGTGTTAAGCAACTACTGTGTGTCCAACCCGTCTATCTCGCTGGCTAGCCGGCCAATGGGAAATAGGGTCATATCTTCCATTGTGTTCTTCTTTAATATCTGTGAATTCGTTTCAATTTCGGACGTTATTTATGTTGCTCTGGCAAATTCTAATGGAATTGATAAAAATACGATTAATGTAGAATATATTGATGCAGATATGATCGTAGCAGTGTTGACTGTTGATTGGTGATAGTGATGATGATTGGTTGCCTTCGCTATTGATACTGATCATGGGTGGTTCGTAATGAATGTGAGCAAGAGCACATAATGGAAGGAATATGACACTGTTCCCCCTGGCAATCCTGGCAGCGCATTAGATGGATGCGTTATGCATTAGCGGCCAAACTAAGATACAAACGGGACCCGTACCCAAACGGGTCCTGCAAGGACCCAAACAGGATCGTACTCAAATGAGTTCGTGTAGCAGTTATTAGCTATCAGCCACTTAAATTGTAGCTAGCAGCCTTAGCTGCCCCCACAATCAAGCTGCCGTAATCTCGCGTTGTGCGCGGAGTTGAAATGGTGGTACCTACGATTTGATTGGCTGATGGCTAGTAATGTAAGAATCCAGTTAAGTATGGTCCTGTTAGAGTCCGTTACAGACCTGTTTGGGAGCTTCCCGTGTGGATACAAAACCCATTTGGGTACGGGACCCGTTGTGGCCCCTTTTTGACTTCTGCGCTGTGTACGATATGCACCTACTTTAAGATGCAGTGTCTCAGTCTCATGTAGAAGAGTGAAGCACTCTTCTGGCTTTCCTTTCAAAAATGAAGGAAAATTTCTTTTTAGAAAACAACTGAAGTGCCAACGTGCCATGCACTTGCTAAACCTTTTGAGAAATTTAAAACGAAATAAGTAAGGTGCTGTCATTGACAAACTCATGTGATCAATGTGATCAATCGTTAGAATCAAATTTAACGCACTAGTTTCACTAGGCTTCTTAACTGTAATTATATCATGCCTGTCTTGAAAAAACAGTACATCAGCGCTCTCTTCTGTTCCATTCTAACGAAGAACCAGTTCACTACAGGATGAAATCACCCATTTGGCAGGAAGTTTAGAATAGGTTATCAAACTAAACCAGTTAAAAACAAGACGGCTGCTCAAAGTTAAGTTTGAAGCCAGCATTTATGTTTTCTAAACTACTACAGCTGGACTAAATAAATTTGACAAGTTCATTGCGAGTCTAGTGAAGTCCATTTTTAGTCGGACTAAGTACAGCGCTTCAAATGTCAGATTTACGTTTACCAACTGCATTTTTAAGCTTGATTTGAACTAGTTTGATCTACAAAAAATTGTTTAGTCTGATAAACAAGCCCCAAAATTACGAGAATGTATATATATAATTTGTATCTGTGGATGTATATAAAAGTGTATTCGCATTGATCAAAATGGTTTCATGTCGTGTTATTCAGGTTATTCACATTAACAATCATAACACAAACAAAATGTACCTCCCAGGTTTTGCCAAATAGGTTAGCCATGGTGCAGGTGTATGTGAGTGCCACTAACGAATCACGAGAGTAGAGAGTTAGTGTGTTGGCTTAGGTAGACAGTGCATGTAGATATAGGTAATATAGTCAGATGGCTGCTTTGAATGCTTGAAACTTAGAGGTCTGAGCTTACGCCGAAGGGTGCCTTTAGGAATCAATAATATTCTGTTACGAGGCAAATTTCATTTTGACTACAGGCTTGGTCGGGTGGGCAGGTTTTCTTCCTAAGTCGCTGGCTCTATGAAAATAATAAAACTAGAGAAAAACACACATTTTGGCCCCAGAGAAGAGAATTCAGGGAAATTTCGTTAACTTATTTTGGCTTTGGGTCCAGCTAGAGAGCTTAAATTGAGCGGAGGGAGTCCAAACTCTGGCGGCTTTCATAGTAGACACTCAGTTAGCAAAAGTTTTAATTTGTATCTAGCTAATAATGTTTCAATAGACTGGCAAGAAATTCAATGGGAATTATTGTTACGTAGACATTTTGTATGAAAATTCAATCTTAGCTTTGGTTTCAACAGAAAACAACCTAGATTTAATAAATTTTGAAAGGCCCTCCCCTTTGTAGAGGCGTATACAGCTTTCTGGTGTATCCAAATGTAATTTACTAACTATCAGTCAGGAAACCTGATCACTGCTAGATTTTCAGTCGGAATATAAAGCCTCGGTCTAAATTTTTGGCTTTGTTGTTTAGTGGAGTCACACAAGAGAAATTTGTTTTTGTCAGACGTTAAAAAATCGTTTAGGCTACACATGATTAAGGGTAACATAATTTACAGGACTTCGTAAAAAAGTGTATAAGGACACTGACTTCTTGTAATAATGTACCTAATTAACACACTCAATCATGCACTCAAATATATACCTGTAATCCTCTGATTCGAATATAATGACCTAATCTGAATCTAAGGGGGGGCCGGGTGGTCGTGTTTTTTTTTTTTTTTTTTTTTTTTTTTTTTTTTTTTTTTTTTTTTTTTTTTTTTTTTTGGAAGAAAAATTTTGTTGTTTTTTGGTGTTTTTTTTTTTTTTTTTTTTTTGTTTTTGAAGGAAAAGGAGAAGGGGTTTTTTTTTTTTTTTTTTTTTTTTTTTTTTGCAATAAATGCTCTCAGAGAAGCTCCGCCTGTTGAGCTTCATTATTATTGGTTAGATTTGCATTGTGACAGACAAGTGCACCAAAGCCAGCCAATTGAATGCGATCTTCCTTAAGTAAAAAGTAAACCTGTGTGAACACTTTTGCAAAAGTAAAAAGTATAAAGTCAAAAGTAAAAAGTATAAAGTAAAAAGGAAAAAGTAAAAAGTAAGTCTGTGTGAACCGGGCCTAAGACCCCTGCTCCTTAGCTTTGCAAGGAATAGGCACATGCTACAAAGCCCACATACAAAGCCTTTGACGTCTTTTTTAACCGAAATGACAGCAGATAATGTGCCCTTATTGGCAAGGTTTCATAAATGCACAATAGAACTTTTTATACAAGAAACTGTTTTGCAAAATAGGTAGTATCTGAGCCTACCTCAGCTCATTAATGTTATAGTAGTACAACCGTAGTACGGCAGAAAAGGAAGACTTGATTAGTAGATTGTGCCCACCCTGTCCCCATGAGATCACAAGGTGGATAAACACTGCCAACACCGGCTTGCACTTTCATTATATTCCAAGTAATAAAGAAGCGTGAGATGCAAATGAATACGAATGGATTTTTACTTGTAGTTTGTGTTCGAGTCCAATGATGAAAAAAATTGAAAATTAGCTGGGACGACAGCAATGAAAAAAATAGATATGTATAATGAGGGATATTAACCATCCCGTTAGGCTTAAACGACTTTACTAATTTTTATGTTATCATGTTGACTTCTACAGTACATACACTCATGTAGTTGACGGGAAGGGGGGAGACCCCCCAAAATTTGATTCCGGGGGAGGGAGGGGGGGGGTCCCGCCGGTAAAAGGAGGGGGGAGGGTCCCGGCGTGAGAAAAATTATGGCCCAAGTTCGAAAAAATCGATGTTTTAATGAAACTCATGCGATTTTTACCGAAATGTTGGCCAAATATAGTCGAAATCGGGGCTTTTTGGTCAGAAAAAGGTAAAAACTGCGTCAGTTTGGGGAGGAGGGGGGGGGGTAGACTCAGGACGGGGGTCCCAGCAAGGAAGGGAGGGGTACCTAAAATTTTTGTGCTGTTAAATGTATGTACATATAGATAATATAGCGAAGACTTTATCGTATTTGTCAGCATCAAATGACAAATACACATGAAAAGTTATGTTAGTTTTAATGGAAAATTGAATTCGACCATTAGTGATGAATCTTAAACTAAATGCTTTCACAGTTTCATATTAAATCATGTAGACTCATATCACTGACTAGAGTACGTATATGCATATGTCCTTAATGTTCAGCTAGCAAATTTTGAAAAAATTCACTCTAGGTTATATAATACTTACCTAGTACATATTTATACCTTCTTAATAGTAAATTATTAACTTGTAATATTCTAAAAGTGTTGTTAACTTTTTTTCTTATTTTGACAATAACAGACTGACGGGTGCAAAGAGAAATTCTTTCTAAATGTTGCCTCCAATGTTGCAGTCTGAACTATTCCTGGGAAAAATTTGGTCAAAAAAACTATTGGAAGCTCCCAAATTATTTGTTGAAGAACTCCACTGAGACGGCTGTAGGAGGAGAAACGAAAATTTCAATTCCATATTAATGAGTTTAGGTCTTCCGGTGGAATTTCAGGTTCGTGTTAATAAACCAATAGAGTGCCCTGGATGTACGCATATGATTAGAGAAGATATAGTGAAGCTGACCGAATTCTAATCAAGGCCGCGTGTGCTTGGACACGTGACTCTTAAAGCATTATTATTAATGATTTAGGGGATAGCGTTTGTGAATAAGCATATTATCTATGTAGATACAGTATATATAGACCTACCAAAATTACTTACTACAGACTCTGGAGTCAAAGCGGATTCGACATCACTTGATTCCGGAGTCAAAGTTTATAGTTACCTATATGTATACTTTTACTCCGGAATCAAGTGACTCCGACTCCGCTTTGACTCCGGAGTCTGTAGCAAGTAATTTTGATCGGTACTGTCTTTCGATTGCAGAACGCAGCTTTAAACTGGAAAATTAGGCCTAGACTTAATCCGATTCTCACTGAGCAGAAATAAGAAGTAACAAACAAGAAACAAGAATTAAGATGTCATTTCAGAAATGACTACTACAAAACAAAAGCTAATGGTCGTAAATCCAGACACTGGAAATATCATGGTAATGTAAAATGTTGGAAACCTATTTAAAGTATATATGTAGACTTTGTTACCGGGTCCTAATTTGTATTGTGTGTTTGTGACTTATTGACTTGATAGAAAAAACTGGAAAGTTTAACTTGTGTCCTGTCGAAATTACTTTAAGAAAAAATCTGAGGACCGTTTTCACACATTGTATTTTAATTCTAAGGCTAATCCAATCGAGCTTGTTAACTTGGAAATATGGTATTTATTACATTATTAAATACACATTTAGTCTTCTTTTAGTTTGGTTAGAATAAAATACGATATGTCTCTACTGGCCCAGTATACAAAATGTGCAGACAGAGCAGCCCAGTATGGGTGAAGAGTTTTGCGTTGACTCAGCATGTAATCATAGCGAACTGCGTTGTTAAGTTCTTTGATTTGTGTCTCGTCTAACACTAGATCATCTAGAATTTCTTCTGATTGTTTCCATTTAGCTTCTTCTTGCTTTCTGGACAACGAGCGGCGTTCAGTGTTGCTTATACTACTAGTTCGCCTGTCTAGCGGCCTTCCACGTTCTTTTTCTTGTACTCTGTGCTCTTTTTCTTGAGCCTTGGTGCTCACTTGTCTTGGAGTTTCGTATTTTCCTGGAATTAGTGCACCTATGCTGCTTCGTACGGATTTTTCTGAATGGGTCGTCAGCCCTTGCAGTGAATCGATGAATGCTTTTGTGATATTTTCCGATTCTGCCAGATCTTTGTCAATTGCATCGGCTGCTTCTTCGATGGCTTTCATGAATATATCATCTTGTTCTGCTGCGAGCGATTTTTGAATCATTTTTGCGGAACTTTTGTTGGTTTGTATACTGGTAGCGCTTGGAACACTTGCAGGGGTTTTAAGTGATCTATAACTGTCACTCTTACGGGCAGGAGCACTGGAAGCGCGAGTACTTTTCTCGTTTCCTGCTGTAGATGGTTGAAGATAGTCGCTCTTGGTTTTTCTAGGTTTTCTATTTTCCCTATCTACGTATTTAAAAGACTTTATTAGCACTGGATCGATTTTAAAATAACGTTTGTCCTGCAGTGGTTCAAGTCTATAGGCGCATGGATCTAGTGGGTCAAACATATTGTACATTTTTACTTTGATATGTTTTGGAAGAATGGTTTTGAATGGATTACCTCGTAGTGCCAAAAATACGCCTAATGGTGAGCCTATGCTGAAAAAGTATTGCACTGGAAAGTCAATTTTGTAGGATTCCGCTTTTTCTATCAGCTTAATAATTCCACCTTCGGCATTGTGCAGCTCACGACGAGCCTGAATCAGCTTTCTAACATGTTCTTTACTTTTTGCCTGGTTGAAGTTACCTTCAACCAAAAGACCTGACAGATTAGAGTTGATATACTCGTCATAGAGCACCATGGGCGTCCAGTGGGTGATGATGTCGTAGCATAAGACTGAGCCCAGACTGTGACCCATTAAGGTAATTCTTCCGCCTCTTTTGTAGAAGTAGGGGTTATAGGTAACGAATAAGGCATGTTGCCGATTCAGCTCACGTACCACTTGGGCAAAGATCTCTCTCTGATACAATGGACTGGTGTAGTAGAGTATATCCAAAGCTGTATGGTTGAGAAATTTGCGAACATTTCTCATAACTTGCGGCGTTATGCTGGCTACCATGCCGCCGTCAAGTTTTAAGATTGTTCGCCATTCGACTGGAATTATCATGACTTTTGCAGACTCAGGGAAAGCTTTTGATCGTACCTCTTCGAGTACTTTACGCATTTTTCTTGTTTTTATCTCAATCTGTCCCACATATCTCATTTGACCGGCTCCATGTACAACAAAAATAACATCTTTTACCGCTTTTGGAGCATCTTTGCTAGCTGGCTTAGGATATCCCCTTTTCAGACCTTCGCTCTTTTTTGTTCCCATTATAAACCGTTTCAGTCGGCTTTTTCGTTTCTTGTCCTTTAGTAAATATGCGTCGTCAGCCGAAAACCACGTAACCGTTCCACTATCGATAGGGCAGCTGCAGATAGCCATGCGTAATTTCTGCTTTTTGCTGTTGAGCCGAGCACTTTTGCCAAAATGCTTGTCGTAAAAGGCATCCAACTTTTCACACTCTTCAGTGCTTAGCGGTTGCCAGGTGTTGAAAAACCAAGTTCCCCTGTTCAGTTCGAATACCTCGTCTGCCTCCGCGCACCAATACAGCGGGTAGGCCAGCCGGCGGCTAACCGAGGCGATAAAGTAGCCATCCATTATAGTTGTGCTTGTCGGTGTGATGGCGGTGATCCACTCATCTGGCGGCTTCCAGTCCATCTCGATATTTTTGTAGACACGGTATTGGTACTCCAACAGCAGCGAATCCCAGTCTTCGCATGCTTTCCAGGCTGATTCCTTTTCTTTCTCAGGATCCCGGACGCAGCGATAAAACCAACGAACACTGGCCATAGGAATAGTGGATTTGACTATTTCAGGGTTGCTGGCGACTCCAGAACGGACAGTCAGCGATGGCTTTCTGATTTTACCGTCCGAACCTCGCCTATTTGTTGATCCTTTTGGTGTCGACTGCCGTCGTGGTGGCATCGAGGATCGTCTTGCTCGACATGGTGGTGCCAGCAAACCTTCCTTTGTTTGCGGTCTAAGACAAAGTGGCGGTAGTTTATCTTTAGATGATTGTGATTCGTCGCTTTCTTTGCTGCCTGAACTTTTTTCTTGGTCGGTTTCTCTCTGTGAGACACTGGCGGTATTGTCACTTCTATCTGTTCGCGATATTGTCTCTTGAGCTACGTTTTCAGTCATTGGGCCACAATTATATTTCCGTGCTTAATTCCAAGTTGTCACAAGTTGACTAGCATTATGTGCTAGAAATCATGAATCACTTGTTAGTAACTGTAAATGATCTCATCAGTTAAAAAGTACACATTACTGAACTCTGGTTTCTGAAGTTTACTTTTTTGCTCATTGTTTAGCCCTTTAATTTAGGAAAGTGGTGGACTTGTTTTGACGTGTTAGGCCCTTGAACTAGGTTTTGACGCGGCCACCTGAGGGGCTGCGTATATGTATCATACTAAGATTCCTGGAGTAATTAATCTGGGTAGCTCGTATTTCTAGCGTAAATCAACACTAGAAGGGCAGGTACCTCGGTGTTCTGCCAAACATTGTCCAAGGACCAGATGGCAACGTGGCAAAACTCTCACACTGAGAGATGCCGCAGAATACAAAATATGAAGCATAGGGCAGAATCGAACCACTAGAACGGGTTCTGCAGCGGCAGGACCTGTATCTAGTTGAGTTAAGGCCAGTTCACACTACCAAACCCGCACCAAACTTCCACCAAACCCAACCTCCACCAAACTCAGGTTTGGTGAAAGTTTGGTGGAAATTTGGTTTGGTGGAAGTTTGGTGCGGGTTTGGTAGTGTATACTGGCCTTTAGGGTCATTACCGTCCTGTTTAGGTGCTGTTCTAACGCATCTAACGCTGTGCCAAACTGGCCAGGAGAAGAGTACTCATTAAGTATGTACTCGTGCAATGTGCAAGAATATGTTGCGGGCAAGTATTATGGATTAACTCTCAACATCAGTGCTTAACACAAAACAAAGCTGTTCTTTTGTACAGTCTACTTACAGTGAAACACATTATTTATCCTTCTGAAATAAGATGAGCTGAAAATAGTGCTCAAAGGGTGCATAGAATTTGACAACTGAACGTACTATAATGGCATATGAAAGTGGCAGCCGAAAGCCGAAAGGAGACCCATTTCCATTTGTTTACTGTCAGCTAGCATTAGAACAGGAAGCCTGTGAAGATGGGTCTGTTTTTGGCTCGAAGACAAAAGCTGAGGGGGAAGCCTGCTGTGCCTAAAATAATGACTTGGTCAAATTCAATATTATGATGACAGCGGTATATTAAATGTGTAGCTGAGAACTGACTGGCCCTAGCTGCTTAGTAGTTCATAGTATCTATCTACTGTCCCACAAAGCCTAGTCGGGTCGTCTGCTGCTGTTAACGTGAAGATTGGGTTGGACTGAAAATCGTTATCGGCTTAGCCACAGAGCCTAATACTATGCGCTTTACAGGAAACCAAAACTCCTATTATCCGCCTTAAATCTTAAGCACACAATGCCAGTCAGAAACAAAGATTATCACTTCGCATATTGTGATATACATATACATGCGTATACACATTCCTGCGGATATTAGGTTCAGGTTTAGGCTTAGGCTCAGGCCAAAGTTTTTAGGCGCGATTCAGCACATTGCGTGCTGGCGCAGTTTTTCTGCCGCGCTCATATTTGCGTGTAGAATGTCCAAGGATTAGTGAGTGGAAATTTTTGCTCATAAAATATGCACAGGCGTAATTTGGTACCGATAGGCTGGCTGAGCATGAAAATATTTTAACTGCCAGACTGCATCGCCTAATGATCGCGAATAGCTAAGGGGATAACACAAAAAGTTTTGAGACATAAAAAGTGAGCATGAATTATATATTGTCAAGAATATGATGCTGATAAAAAGTATAGCTAATGAGTGTGTAGTTAGCGACATATAACTGTGAAACAGGCAAAAAATATACTGTAGAAATGTTTTCTAATCTTGTGATCATATTTGATATGAGATTTAGCATAAGTCTGTTGATGATAATAATAATTATTTTCGCACGACTATCACTTCAAAAACGTTACGGTTTAACAGTCATTGTGTGAAATATTGGTGACGGGCAAAACCCGACTACTATGCAAACAGTGGCTCCTATTACTTCATGCTAGGCTGTGGACCAAATTAATTACCAGCTGAAAACCTGTTTCTCTAAAAGCTTTCCTGTCCCAGTCTCTGACTCCATATACGCATTGTACGCCAAACTATACAGTGGTAACATAATTACCTAGCAAGAGCACTCCATCATGGTAAAAAGTACTGTGTCATACCTGTTCTATTGTGAATCTAGAGTACAGAATACGCAGTCATTCTTGTATTAGGTATATAAAATTAAACTAACTAAAAATTCATTAAATGAAGACATGATGCTATCATATATGTACTGCGGAAGAGAAAAGTGGTGATAAATAATGACTGACTAATAATTAATTTTAAATCATGTGCCAATTGCGACAAAGAAAGTTAGTAACTGTACAAAAACTAAAAACTGTACAGTAACTGTCAGGTATGACTAGCAAAATTAGACTAAAATAGGACTTAAACAATAAACTCCTGGTTGACTTGCGACTGTACGGTACCCCGTTTGCAAGATCGGAAGTAAGCGATCAAACTTGACCTAAACCTGAATCTTAAAATCAAAACTAACTACGGGATCACGTAAAATCCAGAATTTATTCAACTATACAATTCTATGATATTCTCTTATTTAGATTATTGTTTTAATTAATTAATTAAAAATTAACTAGATTTGCGAAACCTGGTCGACGTCTCAGAAACCGGCTTGGGCCAGACCCTTGACTGAGTTCTTCTAACGATACTTACCAACCCACAACATTATCGCAAAGGTTGTCAGAGCAAATTTTCAGTATATGTGTAAAATAGTACTCATGGGAAATCTATAAAATTGTCAATTACTCTTGAAAGGAAGGTGGAATTCAATTTCCTGTATTTAATTCGTGCGTTGGGTGGTTTAATTTTTATATAAATGCGTGTCTTGTATTTAGCACATCATTGTGCAGCAATGTAAAAGATACATGTGCATATTTTTATACACTGCATTCTGGGTGAAAAATGAATTATTGTTGCAGTGACTAAGGCCATTACCGTTCTTCGGAAATTCACCAAATATTAGTCAAAATAATCTATTTTAGGGAGGGAGGGAACGAGTTCACTTGAATAAATAATAAATATTAACAACAATACATAATAGGGAAGAGTATGACACTTTCTGATTCTAGCTATCGGCAGGAATGATGCTCCGGCCGAAATAACTCTTTTACGTCATGATTTTAAAAATAGACTACATAGCATTTTGGCACAATTGCACTGGTCCACTCAGTTCCAGGCGTTTTTTAGGCGTAGATTTCGTGTATCTAAAGTAGGTTTGTACGTAATATAGTTCAGTAAAAAAGTATAGTGTTCTTTTTGTTTAAACATATACATACCCAGCAACTTAGAAGAATTTATGAGCCTCTGTCTCTTTATGGCGATGGTAGCAATGTGGATGGAATCAGATCGGCTCGAAATTTCGTTATCAATCCGAGCCTGCGGGCCAGCCAGGCTCAAATCAGTCGATCGGTTCCGTCGATCCGATCTGTCAAAATGGCAGAACTAAAAAAAACTAAAAAATGGCAGAAAAAACTTTTTCAAATTTTAGTTTTATAGACTATAATTGTGAAACAGATTCATATAGCAGGTAAGTGAAGGAGATATACTGAGCTTCGTTAAGGTAAAAGGGCAATTTTGTGGTGCTTTGACGACAGAACTGATAATTTAGATACAGGAAAATATCAGTGTCATCAAAAGTTTAGGACACTATTGCGGCTACTGTGCCATTGGATTTTCAAACACAATTTCGAGCAAAACGTCGAAAAAGGTGCTTTCTAAACAATTACAACTGAAAAGCTACCATGTACTTCCGTGAATAACAAAGGTTCATAAATTCCTACTGGCTTTTCTCGTTAATCATACCATGCCAGATTGATCTTGGTGGCCCATCTGTATCCTAACACACTTTTAATGAATTTCAGCAATTGTATATAATAGTTAAAATTAAAAAAATCAGCTTTAGAGGACTACGTCTACGCTGAGTGTGTAGTCTCTGTCTTTGTTTCTCAGTTTGCTACTATTAGTGTAGGTTATAGCGATTTAATCTTGTTGTCTAGTCTACTTTTAGTCCCGGTTCACACAGAGACACTTTTTACATTATACTTTTTATTTATTATTTTTTACTTTTTATTTTATTCTTTTTATTTAAGCAAAAGTGTTGACACAACCTTAAGTTCCTTTTTACTTCAGCCGAAGTGGCTTTGATTGGCTGGCATTGGCGCAAATGTGAGATGTATGTAACCAATCAGAATAGAGCTCTGTAGAGTTCCGATTGGCTGGAATGCTAAACTAAAAAGTAAAAAGTGAAAAATAAGTCTGTGTGAACTTGTAGGTATAAATTTCTAGGTCAGCGTTATGTTGTTTCAGTGCTCAGAGACGTCAGAATAACATTCTGAAGCATTGGACAGGAGTGATGCGCCGAGCGTGTAATCAAAACAGTATGCAGTCGGCACAGGAGTCTCAAGTATTGTTTGTCTTATAGTATTGTCTTGTTTTTTTAATATTAGTTGTATTTTTGTTTCAAGCATTTGAACTTTTATTTTTGCGCACGAATTGAATAATCTGTTCCAATCCATCTGATACATAACTCTGCTCTAAAAGTCTAAATTCCCCAATTCTAGTCGCTAATCACTATCTATTCTTTTCTCACGATGTTCATTCGGCGATCCATCAGTGCTGAGTTTATAAGTAAATGAAAAAGTTGCCAACTAGCTGCCAGAATTGACCAGTCTCGAGAGTTGTTTCCTAATCACTTCTGAAGTTGATAGTGACAAAGATCGAGGGGTTTGTTTTATACGGACGTATGTCAATTTCAACTGTGTGAATTTTTAGGCGAAACCTTTGCAGTCAGGCACTTTTCGCTCAATTCATCAATCCGTGACAGCCACTACAGACTTCGACCAGTTGTTGAGTTCAGCCGAATCAGGTGACACTCCTTCCTACGCAGTGATTGGCTTACACCTGTGCGGTCAAGCTGCAGTCTCGGCAATGCACGCATTCATGCAAGCACGTCATTCCCCGGTCATGGTTATGGTTGGCTGCTGTTATCATCTGCTGGAAGAACGTACTGGCGATATCACTGCTAAAACTGAAGGTAGATTTTGTCCTCCGTTGGCAGTTTTGGCACAGTTTACAGTTTCACAGGAAAAGCTTTTATTTAAACAATGTTACAAAGAATACTGTACAGTATACATGTACTTATCAGTGCTAGCAACATTGATGGTAGCGCCTTGTGGGTGTACAATGTGTACATCTTTAAGCCTGTTTCACATGACAATATGCGGAAACGGGGAGGGGTATAAACCATTTTTACATAACATCTAGAGTGAAATCTAATCCAAGTAATGAGTACAAAATTTTAGGAGAAATCTCTGGCTACATCATGAGCAATCTCTTCGCGTTGGCTCTGACTGACAATAAATACAAAAGATTTCATTTCATTCACAAAAACCCCATTTTTAAGTAACTTTTACCTAATTTTTGGCGACCCTCCTTCGGTCCGATACTCTAATTTTTTGACGGAAAGGGCAGGGGTGTTCCCCCACCCCTCCTACATGTACATAGGTATGGTCGCAATCAGAAAGTTATTTATCATCTTGTGATACAGGTTTCATAAAAATGATCAAAACAAAGAATATACTTAAAGAAAAATACGTGAAACTGTTGTCATGGTTCACCTTGACATTTCTTCAGGATCACAATCGTTTAAATATGTAAATGCTGCAATTGTTTCCTTTTTTGATCCATTCAAAATGTTGCAGAAAACGAAACGATACGGCACATTGCAGTATTTACCAATTTTTATGATCTATGGCTTAGGTAAACTATTTTTAAATGCAATGATTTAAATATTTTGCATTATCGAAAATTAGTTCAGCGATTCAAGTTCAAGACGTAGATCATATGCACAATTCATGCTAATTCAATTTGCATCAACTTTTGTTCTTGAAACGCCTGAACGTCTGAAAAGCGAATCAAAAAAACTACAGCCCAAAGTTGGTTAATCAGAGAGCCACAGTAGCACCCATAAATTTACTACATTAGGGTAACACCGGATAAGTGCTGCTTTAATTTCACTGCTTTTTTGAAGAGGACATTAGATTAGTTCCTTATGGGATTCGCTCCATCATATGTTGATATCCACAGGTTCGTCGAACATATCGTGCTGGAGATTGGACCTGTTTCGGAGTTGTGACTGCAGCACTGACTGTTCCATCACAGCTATCTGAATGTCCATACCCTGTAACTCTTGTTGTAGTCGTGTCATAGCTTGTTTTACTTTTACCAGAGGCGCTGAAATGCATAAAAAATACATACAGAAAAATTCAGTATTATTTTAAATAGCTGACTCAGAACTGCCATTCTGTTTGTGGCTTTTTTCTTTGTGGTTAAAAATTCAGTGTGGTAAGTCATTAGTCATTCAGACGTATATGACTGTGAAAGCTACAGTCGTTGGCGATTTGCGATACACATCATCGTATCTTTTCAGAGTAAAGTTTGACAAAGTTTGCTGAACACTGAGAGAACAAATCACACTATCTGTTTCGTCTGAGGGTTTAATAATTTTTGGTAATTTTGGTGCACAGTCAGTTTAGCATCTTTCGGTGCCCACTGAAAGACTCTAGCTAAAGGGTTATATAAGCTTCTTCGAACATACGACTGACAGAAAAGTTTTCCAGTTCTTACCGCCATCTGTAAGGTTAGATCCCCTTTCTTCCATTTCTTGTTTAATTTGCTCCAGTTCGTCAGTGATCTATAATATTAAAATAATATGCTTTTACATTCCGTCGCATTTTTTATTTTGTCTCACGTTAATGTGAATTTTTGACGCTTTTGTTGAAGAACAGGTATACCTTCGTTCTAATGAAGGTGGAAGGTAGGTTGGTAAGTATCCCGATTGTAAGTATTTTTGTGATTGTAGAAATAAAATATTTAAGAAGAATCGTGTTTGATTCTCATTCTTATTCGTTACCTGTGCTAGCCTTTTTGATCTTTCCGTCACCCCACCGCTAGCTTCTTTGTACTTTTCCGTTGCTTCTGCTAATCTAAATTAAAAGGCTCTTTATTTTGGACAGTGCCCATTGTAACAAAGTAGAAATATGTATATATAATGCTAAGCAGCAATAAACATAGCTAGGTTACTTCAAAGTTACATGTGCCGATCTATTTTTTCTATTTCATATGGGGCGGTGGAAAATTATTTGAAATTTTCAGTAAAATTTCTTCAACAGTGAAAAATTTTGGCACAATTTTATTTGGAATAAGATAGGGAAGGGGGCAGCCACACAGCCGCTCTTCTGGATTCGCCACTGATGATGAATGGTTGTACATACCTAGTTTTAATTAAACCGATATTACACGCTCTAAGCATAAATAAGAATAAACCGATCTTAAATGAAAGAGGCAGACAAAGGATGGGTTAACGCCTTAGCATAGTCGTTTGGAATTTGACCAGTTTTCTAAAAGTTAAATTCTCGTTGTTAATGGTGGCTAAGTTGTCCAAAAGTCTATATCCTAGTTAATGTATACCCAAGTAAGTACAATCACACTGCGATTATTTCACCGTGTTCACTTCACATAGCTTTTGGATTTGAAGCATGCCGACCTGTCTTGTGAACTCCGAAATTGGGTCAGTTGGCCTTCCAGCTGTTGGTTCAAATATCTTTCTCGACTGGATATCTTGTCGATGGCTCTGCCGATGTCATTTGCCAATTTCTCTAGCTGAGGCTTAGCCTGGCTCATTGTCTCTGCCATTGTGGCTTTTAGCTGATTCATTTGCTCCAGGTGACCTCGCCAGTCCTTGAAATAAGTATATCCGAGTTAAGTACAGGTGCATTACTCACACGCTATTTATAAGCACTTTGAGAATTTTTGTCACTGAAAACCGGTCACAGGCCCTAATTTAATTGTAGTTCTGCCGTGTCTCGTAGTCGGAGTTTAATCAGTTGACTATGACATGCATTATGTCACCTATCAGACTTATTTAGTCATACTGTGTGGATCGTTAGGTATAAACTTGAACTTTGTTACACGGCCTCTCAGAGGCCGCGTATGTACTACATATATTCACAATCTCAACTTCTTATGTAATTTCGGGTAGGTCGATTTTCGTACGTTAAATTACACTGATGGGGCAGGTAGGTCGCTCTGGCTGATCCAATGCAGCTCGAAAGACAGAAAGTGGAACTTGCAGAAAGCCAAAACAACGAGCCCGGGGTGATTCGAACCACCAACGTTCTGATTTGAATTCAGATGCTCAGTTGATAGACACGCTCTATCATCTGAGCCAGCCGGGCTAGGAGTCGATGATTCTAAGACCGTTGTTATTGCAGAAGTATATAATGACTTACGGAAGGCTTACGTCCTTATTACGTAGCACCTATAATAATTTATTTTTCACTATCTCTGCTGATGAGTATGCTTTTAATTTTTTGGCTTAAAATTTTAACAGTGGACTGCACCAAATCGGATTAACTTAAGTCTGAGCTTGAGCTAAACTCCAGTTAAATCGATTTAGTTAAATCCCAGCTAATTCTCAGCTAAACCTCAGTTTCCAACTAAATCTTAAGCGCCAACTGTGCTAATCTTAATTGGTGCAGCGGACTTAAACCGATTTAAGGAATTTAAGCCTGAGCTAAATCAGTTTAAGCTAATCGAATTTAATTTAATTTAATTTAAGCTAAAGTTAATCGAATTTGGTGCAGTCCGCCGTAACTCTAATTACACTCAAAGGGAAAAACCATAAGACCGTAAACAAGTTCAAATTATTTTTCTAACTAGTATCCGAATAGAGACTTCCAAATAAAGACATGCCTTTTCGGTGAGGGTACCGCTGCATTAGGGTGGTGATAAATTAAACCGTTGCAATGAAGTTAAACCAGCGCATCGTTGGTCAAATAATGTCGTTTACAATCTGTATTTTCATAAAAATGTACCTTAGCGTCTGGCCTAATAGTGATTTTGAGCGATGGAATGACCCGCTCTACTTCTGCTTTCCACGCTGCAATATCAGTTTCGCTTTGCATGATTTCTCGTTTTTGAGTTTCTGGCGCCTGAAACATGTTTAGAAACAGTAGCCCGTTAAGCTATATAGTGTAAGCTGTATATATAGTGTACATATTGTGCGAAAATAATTCAATTTCATTCATTTCAATTTCGTTTACGGGTTATTTATTCTATTGGAAATTGTATGGATTCTAGTCGTCACCATAGATGCACATAGCGGGGGTAGGGGGGTATCCGGGTATCGCCCCTCAGCTGAGTCCGCACCCCCACCCCTCAGAAACCAGGCACCGCCCCCCTCTACCCCCCACTCCCCCGATTGCCGAAAAATTGCCGGACGCAACCAAAAAAATGCACCAAAAATGAGTTAAAAATCGAAAAAGTGCCAAATTTTTCCGGCATTAGCCGGAAATCAAACCGAAACCAGGACCACCCCCTGTCCGGCGATGGTCGACCACCCCCCTCGCCGATTGCTCCCGCGCATCTCTGGTTGTCACTCATACATAGTAGCACTCGCCTATTTGTTTTCACGAGTGTTTTAAACCCCAAACACGGCCGTTCTATTCTGCTAATCCTATAAGTGTGAAAATCTTTTGTTGGTTACTTGTTTGTTTTTCGAGGTGCTTTCATTGAGATTTAGAAAGTCAGCTTCTTCATCTTCATCATCCGCTGCCTCAGGCTCCTGAATCACAAACAGCACTTTAGTGTTGTGGAGTCTTCTTAATTCCAGATCCGTGCTATGCGAAAAACTACTACAGTACAAGCATGCCCTCATAAAGAAACTTATCAAATTTCATACGCAGCGGATAAATTCCCTATCTGAAGCCTACTCTTATGTGTGAGAGATTCTACATAGGTATTAAAACAGTTTTACTCGACAATTTAGAGGTGGAACGAACTGAAACAGGATCGGGAACACATTGAAAATACGTCTAAAAACATGAAAATAAAATACATCGAACGTAAAATATGTCCTCATACTTCGTCGAATTGCTCGGCTAGTATTTCTTCATCGTCAACTGCGGCTTCGGGTTCTTCAAGCTCTTCCGGTGGTGGATTTGGTCTGAAATATGCTTTAAGGTGCCCTTATTGAGTCATGTACTTTTACAGACATTTTACGGAATAAAATACTTTTCAAGCGTTTACGCAATGCAGTAAAATGATGATTAGGTATCGACATTTCAGATGAAGGTTATTTGTATCGAACATAGACTTGACAGTGACGTTTGGTGTTCTTTTCCTTCTTTTTTCTCTATGAAAGATATTTGCTTCATGCTCAGAATTCACAGTATCACATTTGAGTTGAATTGTATTTCTTGAAATATGCTCGTGAAATGTTTTCGCTTCTTGCTTTACCTTTCCCATGGTACAAAATTTCTGGTGATTGCTGCGTCAGCTAAATGGTTGAGCGCGTAAATACATTGTTCTCCCGTGCCTGCTTTCAGTTTGCTTGGAGCGAAATCAATGTTTACATTCTAAAATAATGAGCGTATGTCTTGAACTGAACTGAAAATTTATTTGTAATTTAATTTAATTTATTTGTAAATGCTTAATATTGATGCGTGAGGGCGAAATTAGACTACTCTGTCGCGCTCAATAGACATACGAAAGTTAATTGCCACAAGCACAGAGCAGAAACTCTCATCATGGGATTATACCCAATTACATCATGTTAAGTCTAACTCATGTTAAGTTAAGTCAAAATAAGTAATACCAATTTTCTCAGTTCTTCCACAATATTCGCAACGATGGCATTGGGTTCATCATGCTGAAACAAAAGAGCTTTTTTGTCACTCAGTAATGGTCTTTCTCATTTACATTGTAGTAGTCAGAAACACTACATAAATCTCGATTGCCCAGTCGTTTTTTATTATTATGTACATATATGTAAAACTCAAACTTATCACGACATATAAGATACGGACAAACTTCTTATTATACGGTCTTTGTATTTTCGATTTATTTGCTCTCTATCCCCTGTAAAAATCTCCAGTTTAGCATTCTCTGTATTGCATATGTATATATGTATGTATATATTCGGTAACCTTGATTGACTGCTGAAGTGCATTCTAGGAACTTGCCTCTCATACCCTATTATCTATGGCCAAAAGTTGGACGAGCACTGGGTAGTGTACAACACTTCACAGTGTTAAAGCCACCCCGTACGAGTGTAATCACTATTACAGGGGTGCTACATATGGACTGGAAATCCGCACTGGAAATGTTGGTTTGCGGTTTCATATGTTAAATATTATTCTTGGGCGAAGGTGAACGACCTCCCAGATCCTATGAACCCGTGCCTCATTAGTCAAAGTATAGGCTAGTCTTTTACCTCTTGTGGCTGTTCGAATTTAGTATTTCCTGCTTTTCGGATCAACCACGCCGCTAAACTGACAAACATGTAAAATTGTTCTCCAGAATTGGTTGACACAGCAAAATAGTGCCTGAAATGGAAAAAATTATCGTTTAATTTAAAATAATAATTTTAATTTTAATTTAATTTATTAAAATTAATTTTAAAGCGTTAACTTTCTGACATTATTGGCTAGTTGTAAGAATAAGTTGTCACGTTTGAACTTTTATTTAAAATTAATTTTACTAAAACGTGCTTGCTGTAATTTTTCGAATCAAACTGATGCCTAATTCTTGGGTGTTGTAGAGGTTCCTTACAGGCATAGTAGACTTGTAGCTTGGTGGGTAAACCACGCTTTACTATGAAATTAGCAGTTTATTCATGCCTAGGCGCGCAGCTAAGTATGTAAGCCCTCAGTAATATTAGAAACTAGTGAAAGTTTGGTGCAGTGAGACGGTTTTAGATTATATTTAAAAAAATTTTTTTATAAATAAAAGAATTAAATATAATATATAAAAAAAAAATAAAAAAAAAAGGGGTAGAAGGGGTTGTTGTATTTTTTTGGAGAGAAAAAAAAAAAAGAGAGAAAAAAAAGAGGAGGCACAGAGGAAGAGGGGGAAAAAAAAACAAGGGGGAAACGGGCCACCCCCCGGGGGCCGCCCCCCGCCCCCCCTAGATCCGCCTATGAGTGAGACGTATTTGAACACAAAGTATTTGTTTCGAAAATTCTAGTCACATCTGTGATTACTCACTTTGAGAGTGGCTTATAAGTTGTGGATGATTTGAGGAATTCCTTGTCGTAGTTGAGCACCTTGAGTTTGTCCAATAGCTCTTCCATAACAACATAGTGCTGGTTTGCCTGCCCTGGCCCAACTTCCACGGGCTTCTCCTCTTCGCTCTGTTTTGGCTCCTCCGCCATTTTTCTGAAGCCAAAATATACTTACGTTTTTCGTCCTGCAATTTTTTTATAACATTTCGCAAATTTTTTTGAGAACCAAAAAATAGAAGCGTATGTATACTTAAGTAGATAAAAACTGTAAAATTATTTCTAACTAAATATTGTTAACTATGTACAGTCAACCGTTAAGACTGGGGATATTTATTATTTAAACTACAAAAAATGTTATTAGAAAATTTATAAATAAGATGGTCACATCTTGTCGCGCACGTACATCCATTGGCCTACATACACAGTCTGGCCCGTGTTTGCGGTTTCGAAAAAATACGCAGATTGGCCTGCCCTGCATACACAGTCTGTCCTCCGCTAAATAAATAGGGATACTGTAGCGCGTAATTGTAATATTACTAACGGTTGTCGAAAACCAATGAAAGCAATTATGAAAACTTCATTCTGAAATTTGTTGGAAATGGCTTAGCATTACGAGCCTGTGCAATTAAAGCGTGGCCAAAGCTATGAGATCCAAAGTTTTGTATACGTTTTGACAAAACAAAAACCGAAATGACAATTACTTATATCTTCGCTGCCATTCCAAAATTTTCCAGCCACAGCTATGCAAATTTACAGGAAATAACGCTTTGTAAGAAGTGCAGAATCATTCTCTCAAAGCTTCTAACCTAGCCGGCAGCCGCCCTGATGTTTCGTGCTCGTATTTCGTGCTCGAGGAGTCAAAGAGGCCAACAAACTCCAGATCAACTATGCCCCAAATTACGGTAGACGTTTGACAAACGGCACATTCAAAGGGAAGGCCAGACTGTGTATTCAGGAGTTTAATCCCCCAATTTCTAGGCCAGGCTATGCCTGGGCCAGTCTGTGTATGTAAACCCATCCATTACTTACCAATATGTGGTGCTTGTTTGTGTATCAGACTATCAGCAACTAAGGTAGGTATCCTAGCAACCAGTACAACTGAGAAATCTTCCGTTGTGAATTTACGAAATTTATTTATTGTAAAGTGAAAATAATTTTGAAAAAAGCAACTTTGTTTTGTTAAAATCATTTTCGCTTTGCTTTCTTTATCTGTTTTAGTGTAGTTGCAGTGCACATTGAAACGTATGTTCATTACTGTTGGGCCAGGGTTTCACTACGCAGAAATAGGAAACAAGATGGAACAAATAAGGTTTCTTTTTAAAAACTTGAAAACTTGGTGTCTTTCCGTTACAGAAATAAGAAAATATGTCAAAATATGCTCTTTGTTATCCTTTGATTGATTCGATCGGTTGAATTCTTGTTTCTAACCTGATATTTAGCTGCATCCTACAAATTGCTTATTTCTGCTTATTTTAGCGTAGTTGGAACCGGGCCTAACTTTGTTTTCAGTTCGTTAATGGATCAGCCAGTCAATATTTTGTGGTCTCTGTTTTATTTGAAGATTTCAATAGCTATGTATTTTGTGTTTCAGGCTCTACTCCTGATTTTCTACGTTTCCCGCTCAGCCATTTCTTGAATTCACGCTCGTTTCGTTTGGGCAAGAACGCGCTTGTTCTGGCCTCTCAGCCCGCGGCAAAAATAACGCAGGAGAACCTGGTAATTTTAGCTTGTTAACTTGCTCAAAACTGTCCTTAACTGTAATGGCCAGTATTCAGTGATGATGTTTAACTTTACAATCATTTGAAATAATTCGAATTTGAAATGTTCTGTGGAGATAATTTAGTTATTGGTAGACATGTACAAAAATCTACTAATGTTGACCAAGTTGCAAAGTTAGCTTGTATATATTCTTGTCAACTTGTTAACTATGCAACTATCCAACCAATGTTAACTGGTTCGAAAGGGGAGGGGTTGGGCACAACAACAAGTTGTTTTTTTGTGTTTTTAGATTCCAAACAGATCGCTATTTTGGAGATCTCTTTTGCAAGTAATTCTGTTCGAGAAAAAATTGAATCAACTGGCTCAGGACAAGCATGTTGGACGAATTTCAAAGCATTATGCAAATTTCTGTGATTATGCGAAAGCTGCTTTCTATGTTTTGGGTGCTGATGTCAGGGTAAGCAGTCAGCACTACATGTGTACATAATTTGTATTATCGAGAAAAGCAGTATTATTTGCGAAATAGGTTGCAGATTGATTATATCAAGAGTACAATTATATTTTACCTAAAACACTGTATTGCAGACATCGTGCAGTTGCTAAGCATCTAGTAACGAATTACATTTTAACACTTGCACCTACTTTTGTGGCCATGACTCCTTGTCCACAAGAGCTTCGCTTGAGGTGGTAATGTCGCCATAGCAATTTGGCCTTACGTTACTAAAGCAAACGCTTCTTGCTTTGAATTTTTACGTTCACTGAAAAATTTTGTACAATGCTGTGCCGTGCCAGATAAGAACTTCCTGACTCAAGACTACTAATATTAACAAATATATTGGCTTGAGCCTCGTTTGTAAGCCATTTATAGATCTTTGAGGTTGTAGAAAGAGCTCTTTATAAGATTTAAGGGGGAGATTAAAAAAAATAAATAAATTTTGGTTGGGAGATTTTTTTGGTTCGAGAAAAGAATCGCGGGCTGCCGGAACCTCGGACCCGGAACTGGAAAACCTCTCGACCGACCGCTCGACCGACAGCCCTTATGGACAACTATGAACCGGGCTTTAACGGAACAAGTTTTAATGCAGGCAAAGTTGATTGTTTTCGCTGCACTGTATTCAAGGATACATACGTACTACGAAATTATAAATATATATCATTAGAATAAATTTGAATGGTGTAAGGCTAGATTTACACCTAAAGCTGGTGTTTCTGTTTCTGTCTGTCGACGGACATACGGTTGTAAATGTAAGGACTACCTACTCGACACTTATGCCTTAACGATATTGATAGTAATTTGTCGGTAATTTTGAAAGTTCAAAATATCCGGTACGGCAGTGTTTTTTTTCCACGTTATTTCTGTAATATTTTAGATTTCCGACTCGGAACTCTTAGATTACGCAAACAAGTACGCCGCTTATGAGCTCAAGCTGAATGCCTTTTTTCAGCTAAGATGTGCGTTGGCACCCGCAATCGAATCTATTATACTTGTTGATCGGCTATGTTATTTGTTAGAGCAAGTTAGTTGTTCTTTTCTGTTTTTAATTGTTACAAAAATCAAGTTGCCCAGATTGAGTGAGCAAGGAAAACATTCAAGTAGAACGTGGTCCGATTTATCAAAGCAACATTTTCGTTTGCTGAAAATGTTCGTCGTTAAAAATTTTGGATTGATCGAAACATTTGCAACGACGAACATAACACTGAATTATGTTGACCAGTGTTGTTGAAAAGCAAATGTTCGTCTCTGAAAATGGTCTCGAGCTCTGTTTGTATGTACACCGTTGAAAATTTTTTCAACGACTAGCTTTGGTTGTTTAGAACATAAAAACGTTCTAAAAGATCAAAGCTTGTCGTTGAGAAATTTTGCCGCAAGAAACATTTGCAGAATATGTAAGACCTTTAGCCTAGCGATATTTTGTAGTTATTTGGGCTTATTGCTCCTACAAAGATCCTCAAAAACGTCAAACAACTGAGTTCCACACCACAGTATCTCCGATCACAAAACGGCCATCATAATTAATTATCAGGAAACTTTATTGTTTCTGAACGAAAGCGCTGGTTGAATAGCTTTTCGGTCACATCACGCAAAACCTAACATGTTGGAAGGTTTGCCACCTTTCCATTTCCTTTCCGTGCAAGCTCCGTAGTCCGTACTCTATTCCTACTGTCAAGCAAGAGAGGGTGACTCTCACTAGACAGTATCATTATAGATTGACCCATGGGAGAGTTGAACCACCGATCTCTAGATTTGCCGACCAGAACCGTTTGAGCTACTGTGCCGATTCTGAGCTGTCGTTAGTCTTTTTATATCCTTATCGAGCCTAAACACAATTTGGGTTTTGTTTGATTGCATCTCTGACCACAGAAGTACAGATGGGGGGCAGGGTCTGGGACGGGACAAGCCCCTTCTCAGATACGACGCATCGAGACAAGCCCCCCTCTTTGATGCAGAAAACGAGATGCCCTAAAGCTAACAAAATGTTTCAAAAATGAGCAAAAAGCGAAAAAATCCAAATATCCAAATCCAAAAATATCCAAATTTTGCAAAAACTTTCTCATTCATAGGAAAAGTTTGAAATTTTCCCGATGTTTTCAGTTAAAGCCCCCTGAAGCGTCGGACAAGCCTACCCTCCCATAAAATTTCGAAAAAGGCGGGACAAGCCCCCCAGGCCGTGACCCCGTGTACATACATGTATGTCTGTGATGCTTTTTTATACCTCGCCATTTATTGTCTAAATGACAGCGCATCGATTCTATTTATATTGCTCTCAAAATATAATCATCATTATTGCCGATTTCAGGATGATATCGACGATGCTGTCATTGCTGCTTTGTTTGAAGCGGCTCAAAGTCCCCGTTGTTACGCCTTGGTTGCGACGAAATCCTTCTGAATTTTTCTAGAATACAACAATGCACAGTTTGTTTACGTAATTTCTTTCAAGTTTTAGCATTTAATCGTTTTGGACCTTACTTTGAAGCCATTATGCAAAAGTAGATTAAACGGATTAGATATATTATTATTTCGGTAATAACACTTTATCAGATAAATTTTATATATAATATACATATTACCAAGAGTACATAATAGGAAGAGTGTGACACTGGCCACGTTTGTGGCCTAGCAGCGCGGACATGCTGCGACCATTATCTCCCGAAAAAGGCCACACCATCAACTGAAGGGGGGACACCCCCCCCCCCACAAACCAGACCATAGGTCTCAAACGTGGGGGGGACCCCCCCCACAAAGGGGTATACCCTCAGGGGACGTTTGAGACCTATGGTCTGGTTTGTGGGGGGGGTCCCCCCCACAGGGTATACCTTCGTGGCCAGTTGTGGCCTTTTTGGGGAGATAATTGTCGCAGCATGTCCGCGGCGGCCAAGCTGGGGTGCTGAAGAGTGTCATACTCTTCTTATTATGCACTCTTGATATTACCAAGATATTACATATAGTGAACTCAGCCAACTTCAAAATGGCCTAATCCACTACATCCATTTTTGGATAACGCTAACGATAACGATAAGTTTTGATACATTGTGTGTAAGTATATGTTATTATTTATGCGAATAGTAAAGGGGTTATTATGTCGATAGAAGTTCTTTCTTAGTTTTCCGCGACTGCAGATGAAATCAAGCCATAAGACCAAGTTGTTGTGTTTGGATCGTCTCTTGATTGGACTTGGTTATTTATATTTATTTATTTATGGACTTTTTTGTGTATACATTATAGTATAATCTCAACCTTAAGTGCTTGAGTAAGGGTCGATTCATACTTACAGCCGTATGTCCGTTCAGCCTGCAGAATGACGTCACTAGCAGCCTAGAGCAGTGGATCAGCCAGCGCGTGTGACGTCATTATTTCGTCATTTTGCCGGCTGAACGGACATACGGATGTAAGTATGAATCGAGCCTTATAGTGAATTTTGTTGAGTCCAAGCTTTGTTTGGGTTTTGGTTCTATAGGCTAGGCTACTTCATAGTGAAAGATTTGTGGCAGAACTACCATGCCTAGCCCCTCAACCACCGGCTCGCCTCACTCATATAACCTACTTGACGCTCGATTCACGATTCACAATACCAGAAATAAAAAACTGTGAAGTAAGATAGGACCATTAGAGTACTTAAAGGGATTTACGACAGCTCATCATCGGGCCAGTCGCTCACCGGTAAGCCCAGTGTTCATACTTGTTCTTAAGGATACGGGGACAGGGACGAGGACAAGTTTTGGTCAGCTGCCGTGAATAACTGACACAAGGGTTCCGGCAATTTTTTTGCATACGATCTGCAAGTGACCTCAACTTTATTTATGCGAAAAGTTGGTTTATTTTGCAGTTTTTTGGAATCGCTTAAGAACAAAACGATAGTTACAAGGACAAGGACGAGTATGCACCGGGCTGCAGAGCGCTGGTCTGCACATTCAGAGATGAGTGGCTCGAATTCTCCCTGGGTTATTCTGATGTTGATGCTGTGCTTTCCTTTAGTAAGAATCCCGCTTCCTTTACTTGACATGGCGAGGCTTGCATGCCGAACCTCAAATCTCCTGAGGCTGTTGCTCAACTTAAGTCTTACCATTGTAACAATTGGAGCTGCAAAATCTAGTGATTCTTAATTAATCTATACTAATACATTAAAACGTATTAATGTATGATATTATGATGAATTCGTAACGAATCACCTGATTTTACACTTACAATTGTGAGTGCAAAATCAGGTGATTCGTAATGAATTTGTCTGGTGAATTCGTAACGAATCACCTGATTTTGTACTTACAAATGTTACAATTGTAAGACTTGTAAACTTGAGCAACAGGCCCAGAAACTGAGTCAGGTAGCGTTAGGTATGGGTTGTTGATGTGTCATACCCCCTTGAGTGACATGGGCAGAGTGGTGATTATCGCGGTGGTATCTTTGTAGTGGAGCAGCTCTTGGCTTGGAGTGAGAGCTTGTAATTTCTGTAACTGCTTATATTTTTGTGCCTAATGGGAACTAGTGTTCTTCCGTCAGAGAATTTAAGTCTATTTATTTGTAGTTTAGTTTTCTTACAAATAATGTGTTTGGTATAGCCCGTGCCCCGTGGTACTTTCAGATGTTTTTCAGACGCTTCGCGCACTCGTGCTCCTATACCTACTCGGAGTTTCCCAGAAACATGCGTATAAATCACTTATAGCACGCCAACCAGTGCCATAAGCCATACTTATTATCTATTACTACTTACTTGACTACCTAGTGCGAACTAGCAAACTGCTAACTATAATAGATGTCTTGTGAATCCAGCTGGTCCTGTGCATGTCCAACTTATTTATATCTGGTGGTTACGTGCCCATTTTATTCTTGATCACGAATAACACTGTATTTACAAACTACGTAGTTGCTTAGTCTTCGTAGTTGATTGCTGCATTTCAACAGTTCCGATAAGATAACATGACGTGACAACGATTCACCACATTTATGTTTAATGCTAAACATTACATTAATTAATTGTTTGACCTTTTTCACCCGAAGCGAGCTATAGGGGCCCGCTTTCCAAATCGTGCCACTGGAGCCCGTTTGCCAAAGCGTGCAATGGGCGCCCTCTTAAGTACAAATGTGTCAAAGTCCGCCAGATCTCGCTTGACCTCGGTCATATCCTGAATGGACGATCCGAACCCGCCACTGAAAGCTGGGAATCCCGCTCGCTTCACTTCTGTCATGTCTTGCACGAACGCTGATCCGTCACGCCAACCGTCTCCGAGCAGTTTTTTGTATTTCTTGGCGAGAAAAGAGAGCACTTCTCGTTTTTGCACAGTATGGTCGACGTTTTCGCTGGCATAGATTGAGAGGCAGCCTGAAACGGAAAGAACGCATGTCAATTCACACAAAGAATTAGAATCGCACTGACCGACAAATGTCCGGGCGGAACGTTACAGCCCGGTTTATACCAAGAGTAAATAACAGGGAAGAGTATGACACTCCTCCCTATTCTAGTTAATCGGCCGGAACGATGCTCCGGCCGATGGCGATATGGCCTCTTAACCGATTGATTGATGATTTCAGCGGGTGGGATACCTCCCTCGAATCAAGACATGTCTTGATTCCTGGAAGGGGACCCCCCTCAAATTAGGGATGCGTCTTGGTTCCAGGGGGTGGTCCGGTCCCACCTGGGATGAAGACTTGTCTGAATTTGAGAGGGGGGCTACCCCCCTGAAATCAAGGCGTAAAAGGGCTATTTCGGCCTAAGGGCCGATTAGTTAGAAATTAGAATATTATGTACTCTTGTTTATACTCATCGGTGTTTTTGTCCTTGTTATTCTTTTTCTAAACGAGTTTTAAAAAACTGTGCGATGAGCGGCCAACTAGAGCTTCTTGCTCAATTTGGGTCAATTTTTTGGCATCAGTTCGCCAATTTGCGTCTCAATGTTCCACCGATGTATTATCAGTATGCACCTTGGTTTTTGTGGGCGTTTTTCGTGTTGGGCCACAGCCCAACAGGTCTTTAATTTTGATTCTCGTATCTTAACACAGTGCTAGCGTTAAACTGGAATGTGCGGAGTGTGTTTTACACGTCTTATCTCATCTTTGCATCTGTCACAACGATAATGCCTTGTAATTCAATAAGTTGCGGCTTTCGTGGTTGTTCAAAAGGTAAAGCGGAAATGCAAAAACCTTACAAAAAGCAAGAGTACATAATAGGGAAGAGTATGACACTCTTCCCTATCCTAGCTAATCGGCCCGGACAATGCTCCGGCCGAAATAGCGCTTTTACGCCTTGATTCCAGGAGGGGGTACCCCCCCTCGAATCATGACATGTCTTGATTTCAGGGGGGGACCCCCCTCAAAACCGGGAAGTGTCTTGATTTCAGGGGGGGTACCCCCCCCCTCGTTTTAGCACACTGCCAGCGCAAAATCGGTGGTGTCTTGATTTGCGGGGGGGGTACCCCCCCCCTGGTTTCAGCACACTGCCACGGTGGTGTCTTGATTTCAGGGTGGGGGGGTACCCCCCCTCGTTTAAGCACGTTACCAGCTCACCACAAATTTCATGCTGGCAGTGTGCTGAAACCAGGGGGGGGGTACCCCCCCCTCAAATCAAGACACCACCAAATTTGCTCTGGCAGTGTGCTGAAACGAGGGGGGGTACCCCCCCCCCCTGAAATCAAGACACTTCCGGGATTTGAGGGGGGGTCCCCCCCCTGAAATCAAGACATGTCTTGATTCTAGGGGGGGGTACCCCCCCCTGAAATCAAGACGTTAAAGGGCTATTTCGGCCGGAGCATCGTCCGGGCCGATTAGCTAGGATAGGGAAGAGTGTCATACTCTTCCCTATTATGTACTCTTGCAAAAAGTAATCCGCTAGGAATCGACAAACTCACCTCACAGGTACGGACCAACCAAACTCACCACTCGGCTACACAGATCCGTAAATAACTGGTGCCCTACTGTACTAATCATAGGTAATTCAGTTTGAAATCGACAGTACAGTACTATTGCCAGATTCCAAAGTAATGCAACAGCTAAATTAAGTTTACGAGTGTAATTTCATTAGTAAACATCGCAGGTCAATATGATTATTCTTAACTTAATAACTTCATAACCTTCCAAGTTCCAATGACCAAAAGCTTGTGACAGAGATTTTGCAGTTTATTTGGCTGAAAGAGGAGACGTTTATTTTGGGTATTATGTATATTACGTAATATATGTATTATAAGAGGGTAATCGCTAGCCCAACAGGTTTACGATGGCCGTTGCCAATGTACTTAAAAATATATGCTTGATGCTTACTGAATACTTTTGCCGAAAACTTAGCTTGTTTATCAGTTTTGCTAATTTTGAAAAGTACTGTATTCCTCGGGCTCATCTGTTTACTAAAATTTCCGGTAAATATGCTTAATAGCAATAACAGTCTTGTTTTGGCGGTGAGTGCACCCTCCGCGTTTTAGCACACTGTCAGCTCAATCTCGGCGGTGTCCTGATTTTATAGGTTGGTGTAGTTTCCCATTGTTTGAGACACCACCAATCCCAGAGTAAAAAATTGCTGTCTCGCGAATTTTGCAAGTTATTTTTGGTCGAAACTTTTTGGTGTGAATCCTAATTTTTTACATAAAATTTTGCCTGTTTTAAAAATTATACCCGAACCGACTCGAACCGGTATCGACAGCTTGCAGTGCGGCACCCATTCCCTTATTTTTCTCGCGATGATTATGTAACTGTCAAATTTGCCTAAATAGTTACGGTTAATTAAGTCATTATATATGTACGTATGCTGTTACAAAGTATTGATTATCCATATTATTATTTTTTGCAGTAAATATGATACTTGGACTTTATTTAAATAAATTACTTTTAATATTCAATTTTTGGAAAAGATTTAAACAAGCAATAAACGCAATTAAGATGACACCAAATAAATTAAATATGATACTTTTGATAGTTACATTATTGATACCGGTCTCAAAAGTATTCATACCCAGTATCGTATTTATATAAAAGTTATCTAAGTGGTGAAAAACATCAGTGCTCCATCAAGGCTGCCACTGAATCCTTTGTGATTCCACTCCCAGGTGAGATATGAGTAAAGAAAGTTTATATTTTATTGAAGTCGTCGTCAAATTTTTCTGTTTTTCAGTAATTTTTTGCTGTTTGAAAGACTAGCTACTCAGCAGTACATGTGTGCAGAAATCAGAAATTAAAAACTGTTTTATCCACAAGATAGTGGCCGCGTTTGATATTTCCTTTGGAATATTGACAATCCGGACTCACAATGTTGCGCTGCTCACTCAGCAGAAGAGCTTGTGTACTTAAACATCTGGCAGAGCGTACATTTGATTTAGCATATCGGCTCTGGTTTGACAAGCCACAGAATTTACCGCCAGGTTTTTTCTGGATCCATCCCTGATACACTAAACTTACACGATAATAAAATAGAAATTAGCACAGTGAAATGCCCCACGTCCATTATTAAACTAACAATATTTAGCACAGTGAGTACGGCGCTGCCTAAAAATGAACATAGTGATATTTATATACTTGTCTGAAAATTTGGAAAATGTATGTATCAATGTGAAACTACTATGTCTGCACCTACTATGCCCTAATTACATACACCATAGCAAAGCTAACATCTTAGAACGATCGACACGCACCACTGCTTCGATTCACCCTAGCACGTCATAGCTGCTTTAAAGCTTAACTAGCTTAAAAGCTTCCCTTAAGGTGGTAGGGTTTCGAATTTGCAGGTTTTGTCGCGATTCGCTCGAACCAACAGCTAACTTTGTGATATTTGACACACGTATGAGGCAGTTTTAGGCCAACATAGGGCAAATTATAAGCTCTTCATATTCAATTACACTATAGTTATAACAAAAAATAGTGTTTTTGACAATTTTTTACTAATTTTACAAAACAGTGATTCTTAAATAACTGTTTCTCAAAAACAGTATTCTTGTTCACTAAATTAAAAAAAATGGCATCAGATATTTTACTTAAGAGCACTTTGGAACCTTAAAACACATTTAACTGCAACAGTTTTCAGGACAATGACACTAACTGAATATAACTCCGATTTTCACTTAAAAATGATGTGGTGAAAAATTTAAGCTCCTTATTTTATTTCTTCAAAATTCGGCACAGAAGTAGACCTATTTATATTACAGTGTTGTACCGAAGCTCATGGTTATACGTTCTGAAGTATATCACCCCCATTTTTGACTAAAAATGCTCGAAAGGAGGCCTACGTGACAAGATGTAATGTTCTATGTTCGTTTTACGTAGCTTCTGTATTGTAGTTTGAATGTATTAGCTATAATATTGGAAGACAGTAGGTCACCTTAGACTATAGTGATGGAACTTATTGCCGTGGTTGCCATGGCAACGCATATGAGTTCATTATACTAAAACATACGTCACCACAAGAAAGTGTCAAGTTGCTGATTATGTGTGCAGTCTATAATATTTAACCAAAATCAAGCAAACTAAAATGTCTAGATTCCGTTTTTGCAGTTATTGATAGGCATAATAGTTTTTGTTTTCTCAAGTTATAAAATTCTACGAAAGTCAAAAAAGTTATATTTTGAAACTTAGATTTGAAGTATTTAAGCAACGTGATGACTTATCCAAATGAAACTTTGCATGTGTTGAGACGCGTACAAGTGAATTTAGAGTAAATTGGAATTGAACTTCATCAAATCATATTCTTTTCAAAATAAAACATAACGCAAAAACTTGAAAAAATGCCAAATTTGAGATATGTCACAGCGTATTGTGGACAAACTGTCAAAATTGTTAACAAAACAAATGCCTACATGTGTTTCGACTCAGTTATTGGTCTGTAAAATGCAAAAAGCCGCTTATAAATAGCTTTTAAAACAACCGAGCTAGGTGTTACCCTATGCCAGGTCAAAAGAGCCTTTGACTCTAACCATTATTGGCGGGTAAATTTAAAAAAAAACAACCGAGTAAGGCCAGGTTCCCACTTCCCACTGGGCAGAACATAAGAAATAAGAATTAAGAAATAAGAAATAGTAATAAGAAATAATGGGCAGAAATAAGAAATAAGAAACAAGAAATCCTTATGCGTTCACAGTGCAGAAATAAGAAATAAGCCCATTTCAAGCTGTTAATTAATTGATTGAAATTTAGGCGGGATTTTGAAAGTACGTACGCAGCAGAACGTACGTACGGTACAGAGCGATATTTGAATTGTCCAATCAGCAGAAAGGAAGGCGTGGCTTAGCCTCGCAAGCTCCAACCAACGCTTCTGATTGGCTAACTCCTTATTTCTTATTTCTTAAGTTAAAATGATTTTAACTTCTTATTTTAGAAATAAGGTTTGTTATTTCTGAAATAACAAAAGCTTATTTCTGCAGTGGAATTGCCCTTCTATTTCTGAAATAAGGCCTTATTTCTTATTTCTGGTTACTTACTTCTTATTTCTGTCCTGTGGGAACCAGCCCTAACAGCTCATCAAAATTTGTTGCAAATTCGACACTACCACCCTAATTTTTGGAGCACACCTAATTTTTGGACTAGAATACTATTCTAACTTATGTTGTTCTACATTGCTTTCCCTCCAGCAAAAATGCCAGTTAAGCATAACTATTTTTTGGCAAGGCTTTTTATATCACTGCGAACTGTTTTTGCATTTTTAGTTTGTATTTCGTATTTGCCTTTATCCCAATAATCTAAATGACTAACTCATTAGTTC
>JASANF010020080.1:0-13887 GCA_030248245.1 Trissonchulus sp. WLG1_4 | reverse complement strand
ATTCACTTCTGATCAACTTTTGTTCTTACGATGCATGTTTATTTTTGCGCGTTTTCAAAATAATGGTCAAAACGCACATTTCAGGAGTAGTTTGGTAGGGTCGCCAAAGCAGTTTTGCTCATAGGCTGCAAAATGAAAACTTTTAGCTTTGAAATTATACGTTCACTGAGAAACTAGTGAAATGCCATATGGTGTCGAATAAATACTGCCAGACACTGGACTACCAATGTCTACCAATATTTGTAACCAATCAGCATTTGTGAGCCAGACATCACACAATAAAGACATAAAAGTTCAAACATTCAAGCCAGATATCAGATTGGCCAGCTGGTGAAGTACATGTAATGTTTTGACGCACAATTTTTTACCACGATTAAGAAAAATGAAAAATAAAGGTTCATTTTTCTTTTGATTTCAAAATAAGTGTCTAAATTTTTTACAATTTATCATTATTGCTGTGAGTACTTTACAGGTTACGCACAGTTTCACAGTTCAGACAGACAGTACTCCACAACCACTCAAGCAATTTGCACTAAATTTTGATTCATAAACTAGAGCATATGTGCTTTTACTTTGTGTAAAGAATTTAAACAAAAAGTATTTTAATTGTGACGAAATTATCGAATGTGAATAGGATTTCAAAACGTCATTTTTCCGACTTTGCGACCTCATTGCTAACTGTATGCTGCATCACTTTTCCGGAAACTTGGCAAAAATATTTGCCTTGAAACATATTTTTAGAATTTATAAAGAACAATGACCTATCTTTTACTGAAAAAGTTTTATAGTCGCGCAAAATCGACTGCTTTCACGACACTACCCCCTTAAGGAGGCAAAATTTCAAATCACGTGATAATGTCACGTGACTCCCAGAGCACCAAACGTGAGTGAATTTTCGGCAACGATAACTCTGCTTATACTTTGCCTATAGTCACACTTCATATACCAAAATGTAGGTTATGCGCTTCTCTAGTTGAACATTATTTTGGTTTTTGGGTTGCCGACTAGTTGCGAAGCAACAAAAAGCAACCCTTTTGTATCTGTCATGTCCGTTATTATTATTATTATTATTAATATTAATATTATTATTACAAGTCTAGTGCGTCTAGATTAGACTAGTTGGACCGGATCAATTTGACTCAAGCTGAATTTGGCTCATTTATTATTTCCTAAATTCAGCCAATTCAGTCCGAAGGCAAGTACTAGCAATTGACACACGGTGCACGCTGTGTAGTCAGCCCTTATTGCAAGAATTTTTGGGAATCATAACGTTTGATACCGTTAACTTTTTAACGTCACTTGTGGGAAAATTGT
This sequence comes from Trissonchulus sp. WLG1_4, assembly GCA_030248245.1. Taxonomy (NCBI): domain Eukaryota; kingdom Metazoa; phylum Nematoda; class Enoplea; order Enoplida; family Ironidae; genus Trissonchulus; species Trissonchulus sp. WLG1_4. The sequence goes on along the minus strand of JASANF010020080.1, from coordinate 12,573 downwards.
CGGAACTGTCAAACAGCGTATGGCATGAGGCTGCGGTGACGTTACATAAACATAACCACAAAATTCTTTTGCTAAAAGTGAGCCGTTTCTGAGAGTTACAGTTTGATAGATCAGTGCCCATTTAGATTTGTCTGCTCAGTGCAAGTTCTAAGTTACGTAGCTACTCACTATTCAGAAGCGGCTCATTTTTTTTTAAATTTCATCAATTTCGAATCTGTTGATTGACATTGGATCAAACACACGCTCAGTCAAAACTTGAAAGGCGCGGACATCGCTGTGAATCTTAGAAACCAGCAGGCATCTTTAAAGGAGAAGGCTGCAGCTTTAAAAACTGGCAGCAGTCACCTTTAAAGGGACTCACTCTTTAGGCAGCTCTCAACCAATATTTTGGCTGAAAACTGCCACCTACCGCAGGACAACGGCCAAAGCCGAACTCCTGTGGGTTGAACTGGGAACCTTCCTCCTAGAAGGCCCCAGCTCACAAAAATAGCAAGCCGTCAAACTAGACGGCTTGCCGGTCAGTCAAGACTGACAGTTTTCTTATTTTTCTGCCCCCTTATATACTATTTTTTAAACTCATTTGCATATCTATATAGTTTTGGAGCAATCCCATTGGCTGGAAATGGATTGCACATACCACGTGAATTCACAAAGATGATCGATCTTTGTTATTATGAAAATCAAAAAGGGAAAAAAATGAAAATGCACCGGCCCAGGATCGAACTGGGTACCTCTGGTTCGCCGTAACAAATTACGTAGAAACCACACGCTAATCCACTGCGCCACCGGTGCTTCGGAGAACTTAGTTTAAAACATTATTAAATTGGTAAGTTCCTGCGGTGATTTGATGAATTTGGTGAAAAGAATTTTAAAATTTTAAAATTTGAACCAATTTTGATTAATGAGTATAAGTGTGTTAATAAGCATAACTTGATCTTTCTTTTGGTATACTCAAACCCGAATTATTATATTTATCATTTTGCTTAGGATAGTTTATATCTATTAATTATTCTCCGGACACTAATTTGAAACAGGTTTTTCTCAGCCCCCCCTGGTCGGATTGGTCCCAAACTTTGGTAGAGGGATCTCTACCATTAGTACTTGCACCCCCCAACTTTATGGACTCGTGGCCCCTCGGGGGCCCGCGTCACGTGACCTTGAAGGGAAAATGGACGAAACCTGTTGGGGTTATGTTTCAGCCATTAGTATAAAAGGGTGTAAAAGATGGGTTTCAGATGTCCAATTTTCGAAATTTGGATGTGGACGTCCCTAGGGGTAATTTGGGCCCCGGAAGACGAATCCGAGGTCCATTTTCGTCTAGGACCTCTCGGGACCCTTCCATGACCCCCCTAGGGCACCCTGCCCAGGGGGTCCCCAGGGGTCAAATTTTCGAAATTGGGATTTTGACGTCCCTAGGGGTACTTTGGGCCCCGGAACACGAATCCGAGGTCCATTTTCGTCTAGGACCCCTCGGGACTCTTCCATGACCCCCCTAGGGCACGCTGCCCAGGGGGTCCCCAGGGGTCAAATTTTCGAAATTGGGATTTTGACGTCCCTCGGGGTAATTTGGGTACCGGAACACGAATCCGAGGTCCATTTTCGTCTAGGACCCCTCGGGACTCTTCCATGACCCCCCTAGGGCACGCTGCCCAGGGGGTCCCCAGGGGTCAAATTTTCGAAATTGAGATTTTGACGTCCCTAGGGGTAATTTGGCCCCCTGAACCCGAATCCCGGGTCCATATTTGTCTAGAACTCTCGTGGTCCCCGCCAAGCCCCCCTCCCTAGGGTACCATGCCCCAGGGTGCCAAAGGGGTCAAATTTTCGAAATTGAGATTTTGATGTTTCTAGGAGTAATTTGAGCTTCTGAACACAAACAGAGGGTCATCTGCCTAGAATAGAGGGTCCTCTGCTTAGAATAGAGGGTCCTTTACCCACTGTCGGCAACCCGTTGATGTCAACCGACTTGTTAACATTTATGTCAGGTTTGGATAAAAAATGTCATTATGTGTTTTCGAAGTCGAACTCTGAGCAATAAAATTCATATAAAAAATTTTCTTACCAGCATTTTATAATCGAATGCCAAAAATTGGTTTTGTATTCACACAGCCTATATTTGAGTCTGCTGCTTCTAAAAATAGTTTCTTGTGCGATTTTTTTTGCACAGAACGCAATAAAATTGTTTTAATTTTTCATTACAACTAATAAAATCTACGTATCATCTGTTTGCAAAACCTCAAAAAGCGTTGATGCACTGGCTTACTTGCTGAATTTGTGTAAAAGTCGAATAAAATCAGTAAATTGTTCATTTTTTTCCAAATTTTTTGCTATGGAGATATGCACGTCAAAACATCAGAAATAGTATATTGGGCAACTTTCCTTCAAGAATGTTAGGTCATTTTGGCTGTTTTTAAAAAATACGGCCCAAAACCTTGATTCCCGGAGCGCCCCCTTAAGGGGGCGCTCCGGGATTCGGGGGTTACATCGAAAACTAGCAAAAAATAGGCAAATGTCAAACTTTACTATACATATAGGTACTATGGCACAAAAGAACACTGGAGGCAAAATTTCAAATCACGTTATCATGTCACGTGACTCCCAGAGCACCAAACGTGAGTGGCGATTCGGCAAACGATAACTCTGCTTATGCTTCACGTATAGTAACCCTTTGTATACCAAAATGTAGCCTATGTGCTTTTCTAGTTGAACATTATTTTGGTTTTTAACATTTATGTCAGGTTTGGTTAGAAAATGTCATTATGTGTTTTCGAAGTCGAACTCTGAGCAATAAAATTCATATAAAAAATTTTCTAAGCTTTATTTTAAAAAAACTAAAAAATTGTTCAACTGCGCAGAGCCTAAGGCTATAATTGTGCAAAATTTTGTAGAAAAATATTTTACCAGCATTTTATAAACAAATGCCGAAAAATTGGTTTTGTATTCACACAGCCTATATTTGAGTCTGCTGCTTCTGAAAATGGTTTCTTGTGCAATTTTTTTGCACAGAACGCAATAAAATTGTTTTAATTTTTCATTACAACTAATAAAATCTACGTATCGTCTGTTTGCAAAACCTCAAAAAGCGTTGATGCACTGGCTTACTTGCTGAATTTGTGTAAAAGTTGAATAAAATCAGTAAATTGTCCAATTGTTTCCAAATTTTTTGCTATGGAGATGTGTGCGTCAAAACATCAAAAATAGTATTTTGGGCAACTTTTCTTCAAAAATGATAGGTCATTTTGGCTGTTTTCAAAAATATGGCCCAAATCCTTGATTTCCGGAGCGCCCCCTTAAGGGGGTAGTGTCGGGACAGCAGTCGATTTTGCGCAACTGTAAAACATTTTTAGTCAAAGATAAGACATTGTTCTTCAAATATTTTAAAAATATAAGTTAAGGACGGTATTTTTGCCAAATTTTGCCAGTACAAGGACGGTATGCAGTATACATTTAGCAGTGAGGTCGCAAATTCGGTCGCAAGGTCGAAAAGTGACGTTTTGAAAACCTATTCACATTTTGTGTTTGTGTTTTTCTTTATTTGTTCATTTCTGTCGTAAATGGTCCTCGTGCGTTAACCTGGTTTTCTTTACTATTAAATTCCTCATTCTACTCGTGTTCGTGTGTTTGCTAGCCCTTGGTGGTGGTACCAGCTCTAGGCTTAGTTTTAGATTTAGTTGCGCTCTCTGGGAGTTTACGTCAGGTAGCGTAGCGGTATGCACGCTCTAGTCTGTTGCCCGTGCGCCCACCGCGCAAGCGCCTACGGCGCTTAAGCCCCTAGGTAAGCCCCGATACCCGACGGTGTCCGGCAACCCGGCCCGTTCTGAAGACCCCGCCGCTAAAACTAGTGTTTGTGACCGGCCGGAATTTTCGGCCGGCCGGCCCGATGATCGCCGGCCGGCCAAAAAAAGCCGGCGCTAGCCGGCCGGCCGGGCAAAACCGGCTGGCCGGTCAAACTCGGCCGGCCGGCCGGCCGGTTAAAAACACCGGCCGGCCAACCAGATTCATCCGACTGACAAAATTAGGCGGCATAACAATCCGGCAAGCTAAGTTTATGCCAAAATGACACTCTGGACTGGTTTTATCCAAAAATTCGGCCGTTCCGGCCGGCCGGCCGGTTTTCACGGGCCGGCCGGCGGCTGACCGGAGCCGGCCGGCGGCTTTCGCGGCCGGTCACAAACACTAGCTATAACCTGGAAGCTCCGCCTGCCGTGAGGCTAGGTACAGGGAGAAAGGATTCTTCCTATACACCTACCCCGGCCTAGGCTTGAGCCATTCGTAAGTGCCCTTTAACTACGGCCTTACATATTTTGGCGAGGCTGCCAGGATAGGGGTTCGCTCTCCGTATTGAGAATATACACAAACGACCAACGTTCGTCTTTTTGGACCAAGCTTCGTCTTTTAGGACAAACTTTGGTCTTTTCGGACAAAACTTCGTCTTTTTCTGGTAACGAATGTTCGTTACCAGTAACGAATTGGAAACTTTTCTTTGCAATGTACTGTATGTGCTGTTTTTGTAAATTTATTTATTTTTTATTCATTTTATTGTAAATGAGTGGGATGATTTTTTTGTGAATTTTGTATCAGTGGGCTGAGTAGTTATACTACCGGTATAGCCCCAGTAGGGTTTACACAACTTTTTCAAAACTCAAGAAATATCAATTTAATATCAACTATTTCAGAATTTGCATCGTGCCGGTAATATTGTTTCATATATAACATTCGCAAAAAAATCTTTTGTAAATCCTGCTAAGGCTATATTAATAGTATAGCTATATTATTGTATTATACTTCTGCATTTACTATATTGGTTCTTTATTATTAAGAGCATACATTGATATAGAAGCAAGAGATCACAATAGTAAGAGTATGAAACTCTTCCTCTTATGCACCGCGGGTGTCATCTAATGAGGACACCAACATAGCCCCTTTTTGCACGGTTTTCAGGGGGTTGGTGCCACCAGCCCCAGTTTCGTGCATTACCCACCCATATGTTTGTCAGGGGTACACCCTCTCAAATCCGTACATAAAGGGGGAATTTTGGTCTCTACAATGGATGGCGGCCTCAATACATGATAGCAGGAACGTCTTACTCTTCCTATTGTTTACTGTTGTAGAAAGTAAATGACTGTAAATTAACAACGATCTATAGGGGGTTAACTGTTTCCATCTATTGAAAGTGTCAAAACAACAATAGCACTGTTTAAAAAATGCTCAAATTGAGCGATGAATTAAATACTAGCTCATATGTGGATATGGGAAATTTAAAATAGTCAGGAAAGAAAGGATTAACTGAGGTAAAAACGAGGTAAAGCAGGGGACTACTTACCTGTCATGTACGGTCTGCAACCGATTTGCACCTGTGAACCGAAATCCGAAGACCCCGATGAAGCTGTTTCCACCGGTCTCGACTCCATTTCAACGTGTTGCTATGGATGTCTGCCACTTTCCACTGAGCAGCTGAGGGAACAAATGCGTTTTGGTCATCGTAGATCACCTCACCAGATGGGCAGAAGCTTGGCCAATGCGGAACGAAAAGGCGGAGACAATTGCTCGCCACTACTTGGAAGGTTTCGTAGCCCGACATGGAGTACCACAGGAGGTTCTGACTGACCAAGGGCCCAACTTCATTTCCAACCTGATGAAGGCCATCTATAAGATCTGCGGATCACAGAAATTTCAGACTACGGCCTACCACCCACAGTGCAACGGTGTAGCGGAGCGTCTCAACAAGACCCTGCAGAAATTCATCATGGCCTATGTCAACGAGAAGCACACCAACTGGGACGAGAAGTTACCGTGGGCATTGTTCACCTACCGAGTGTCCGTACATGCCTCAATCCAGGACACCCCATTCTTCATGCTACACGGACGAGACCCAAACCTGCCCGATGACGTTGCGCTAATGGAGAAAAAGTTCCAAGAACCAACAGAGGGTACAGAGTGCTATAAGCACGAAGTGGTCCAACGAGTACGAAAAAGCTGGGAAATCGGGAAGAAAGCCTTAGAAGAAGCTTTGACCAAAATCAAGATCCAATACGACAAAAAGGCCAAGCCGGAGGAAATCAAGGTCGGAGATCTAGTCATGAAGGACGTCTCCAAACACCCAATCCAGGTCATAGTCCGAAGCTGAGACGGAAGTACCAAGGAGTAAGGACCCTACCGGGTAGTGGAGAAACTCAGCCCGCACAATGTGCGTATCCATTCACTTTACACAGACGAGATCTTCAACCCAATCCACGTGAACCGGCTAAAGAAGCTTCGACCACCACCGACTTTCGAGGAAAAAATGGACCAACCAAATACGGGGTCACGAGACACCAAGAATCTCTGCCTAATCCGAACCAACCTAGCTCTAGCACACAAGAAAAATCCTGGAACAGATGCTGCAACGATTGGTAAAGCGGTCAAACTATCTACATGAAACTAGCACAACCTGGAGAGACAGGAAAGGATAAAGCTCAGGCGCCGAGCTCGACGCCGCTTACTGTCAAACCAGATCTTGCACCACTCTCAAAGACGACTGGACGCTCATCAACAGCGGGAACGTGACGACGCTCGAGAGCGACGACGACGCAGGGAAGAAGAAGACAAGAGACGCCGGATGCAGGAAAAAGAGGACAGGGAACGTCGAACCCGAGAAGAGGAACGGGTAGTCTTCTTCCGTGGACCTTAAGAACCTACTTCGACTAGCCGGTTTTACGAGAGGTATTACGCCTAATCTTAACCTCGATTGTCAGAATTGGGACAAGTAGGATTCAGACGTGAGCCAGAGCGGGACTACCGAGAACCGCAGGAACAACATCACCGACGAGTCAGCCCGACTCCTCATGGATCCTATGAACAACATCACCGAGCCGGGCGAGAGCATAAGCCACCCCGAGCCCGGAGCGATAGGTCCAGGGGACGCGGACGCTCGCGACGTACGCCTCCACCGGAACTTGACAGGCGTGAATATCATAGTGTCGGACGAGGGAGCCGTCGACGAAGCCCAATCCGGGACCCGACACAGCGGGAGCCCACTGACACGCAAGTGTTAAACCCTGAACTGGGGGACTAATGGAGGCAAGTAGAAAATGCGCAGAGCGCTAGCAAAGATTTTGACCGTCGCCTACGTCTCCCAATTCAGCGAATGACGCCTAGCTTCGAGCTAGGTTTTACGGAGCAGTCGTCTGAAAATCACTCAAGTGACAGGCCCGTTTCACCACAGGCGGATGGAGAAACCACAAAGCCTACACGGCCTGACTACGGCCGGCGCTAACTCACTAGACTACTCTAGGCTAGCCTTACGGCACAACAGCATAAAATTTGGCAATTTACTGACACGGGGCAGACGAAATATTAAAAACAGAACAGTGGGCAATAATTTAGAGACGGAACATGGTGGGGGAAGAACTCACAAAATATAAAATGCGCCAAGCGCCTCAGAAACCGTTCCCTACGTTTTACACGTGAAACATACCCATCCTGTTGAATTTGGCGTTCGGGGGAGAGCAAGGGAAAAACCGACCGTACTCGTCGGACAAGCCTGGGGTCTACACTAAAGGAAGCGAGAGTTAGACCGAAGTCAATTTGGAAAACTATCGAAGTTCATCCCCGTTACTTTACAATAGCAAATAAAAGAGCCCTACTGTGTGTGTATAATTTTCCAACAATTCGGCAATGTGCAACTTTGGAATTTAAAGAGTAGATCTTATAATTTCTGTAAACATGATGGAGAAACTTTAGCTCCTGGCTTGGCTTGCTGCCACGTGGCACTTATTGCATCAGCAAAGCAATGCAAAGCCATTGCCTCACGTGATCAGTACACGAAAGAGAAGCTGTAAAATAATGAAACAAACATTGCCAAATTGCGTTTTTGATGTGCGCGCGGTAATTGTATGAATTTAGAGTATAAAGAGACTATTTCTCATCGTGGAAATGTCAACCTCCACTAGTGGCAGCCCTCGCTAGTCCAACAGGTGCCCCCCTGTGCAGAGGTGGCGTCTCGACAACTCTAATACATGACACTCGGGTTGCCACCAGGGGATGTGGACATTTCCACTGCAAATATTTTTAAAACGAAACATAAAAACACATAACAATTTCGAATTAGAACATGGTGACACAATTTCGGAGCGATAAAAACAAGTGATAACAAGTTATACAAACAGATTAACCAATACAACGAATAATAAAACAAGTCCCTAAAATTTTGGCGTAATCTCCGGTAGAAAAGCTTAAACACAGCATTCTAAATCACAAAAACCATTCCCACAGAATTTTCCTATATCTTCCCAAAGCAATTTCACCTTCAAAAGTTCTTTCGACAACAGTTTTGACTTTATAAATTATAACGATCAACATCAAATTTAGATTTTAGGTTCGGCTTTGGCGCCCCGGTTCAGAATACTAATTTAGACCAATTTTGAACAATTTTAGACATTCGCATAATAAGATAAAAACAAACAGTAAAACAAACAAATACTTTAACGACTAAATTTTGATACTCTTTACAAATTTTAACACAATTTCCTTGCCCCCCTCTCTGGAGGTCTCAGTAGATAGAACTAGGGATTGCTGGAATTTTAAGTCCAGAGTGCTAACCATTACAAGAATCCGATTATCCTAAACTATAAAAGCTCAATTGTGAGTTAGTTCACCCACACACTCATACACAACTATGCCTTTGTTGGTCGCGATCCAACTCCGGCCTCACTCATACTACCCATGGGATTTTTAGGTTAAAACAAATTCGTGTCGCTTTGGGGTACCCCCTTCGTGTCGTTTGCGAGAAACTCCATAATTTAACCCAAATTCGTGTCAAAACAATTCCAATTTCAACCCTGATTCCTTCAATTTCTTTCAATAACAATAAATTTCTCGAGCCAAGGACACAAACCGGGTACTGGCCAGGTTCCCCTTGTGCCTTGCTCCATCATTTCGACCATCTTTCTTTCGTCAACACTCTCTCAAAAATTTTATACAGTCTCGCATTCGTGTCCTCGGTAAAAAAAACTACTTATAAATATCTTTCGTGTCCCCAACGCATACATCCTACAAAATTTGGGTGACCTAACAACACATCATAGCGCGTACAATTTATATGGAACATCACCAACAAAATTTTGGTTTGCCGCGACTGGCAATAAAAACAAACAAAGATATTACGGATCCATTGTACAGTCTACAAAGTCCCTAGTGTTTGGGGGCCAACTATACCCTTTCATCGCCCACGCGTAGCTACCAAAGTACTTCAGTGTCAATTTATATGTCGTGAAACACCCGTCGTGGTGGCACAGCCACCCAAATCCTCCACCCATAAGTCCGGAGGGATGTTTCCTATCAAACTCTCGGGCTCTAACAGTACAAGTCCCCATAATGACCTCCCATCTACAAATATGGTAAAAATAGTTGGGTCCTTTTAGGTGAGCCCATATAGTTCTAACACTACCAGGGGTATCAGGGTAGAGTCCATGTCACAATCTCAGTCCGAATTCATTTTTAAACTTTCCCCTGACAGCTACGTTGGGTTTAAATCAGGTATAGCTTATTTTAAAGTTTTTCAAAGTCTTTGGTTATATTAGGAGCCAGTGGGGGCGTCAAGGACCTACTACCTTAGGAAAAGAAACAACAGATTAGTTATAGAATTTTAAAATTCCTCATTAATTTCAGAGCTCGAAATAAAATCCAGACAAATTTTTATTACCAAAACATACAAATACTACGATAACCGTTTTTACACCGGTTAGTTGTTATAATTTCGGTTAGACTTTCGAAAATAAAATAAATCAAACTGCCATTAGCTCTCTTTTTCAGCCCAACTACTTAGTTTTGTTAGAAAAATTCAATTTAGTCGCGGCAAAACCCATGAAATAAGACCCAAAGCAAATTATGCAGATAGTATGACAATTTCTACGTGCTGCGTTACGGTTCTGAGACTTTCACTAAATCAAATTTCATATCTTTCATCTTTACAATTCCAAATTTCGACAAATAATTTCGATATCACCCCTTTTAACCGGGTTTATCATCTACGACAATTTCGACTCATACCTACCAGTGTCGTTACCATTACTTACGCGCGCGCGTTGCACCTGTTGTACACATACACCAACAGGTTGCTACAGCAATATCTACCTTTATGTATAAAAGAAATCAAATGACACGCCTTTAATTTTAAGATCGTCAATTTTTCTCAGTCTTCCAGCCAGTACGACCCCAAATTCGGCATAGGATGTCCTAAGCGTAAAAGATGTTATAGTAGTGTTAATTGCTTTTTAAAATATATCATTGAAACAGGCGCTTTATGCACAATTTTGGTAAACTACATTCGTTGGGGTAACTACTGTCTGGGATGGCACGACACTGGACGGCAATTGCTCAGAACCGTAATTCGGAAAAATTTTGGCCGTGAAACCTATTATCAGCCTACCCCTCGGATTGCTCTAAGCAATATAACCCTACACTGTTGCATCGTGTTATTGCTATCAGAAACTTGTGCCAATACTTTTTGAGTATGTATGAAAGTGCTCGTACGTTTGTCCCGTTTACTGGGCTGTTCTGCCAGCCTTCCATACGTGTCTCCTGTTTGTGGTCACTCAGTGCAACTGTGTTGGGACTGTTTTATATCGTGTGTCTTTAAACTGCTGCTTGGTTCACACTTTATACTGCTATCAATTTCTCTTTTTACCCCATAAAATATACCCGTATTGAATTAAACTCGACCAAGTCAGCTAAATTAATTTCTTTATACCCCTTAGACAAACTCAGATACACCCGTATAAACCGTAAACTCCACCCAGATTACCCCACAATTTCGGTTGGCTTTGCGCGTATTTGAAAAGACTACTCACACAAAAATTAGTATTATTAAGAAACTGTATAGAAATTTGGGTCCCATTTTAGTAGCTCAAATTAGAGTCAAAAGATCCCATTAGGCTCATTTTAGCTAAATTTACAAACCAAATTAGAGTAACTAAACCAAAAATTCAGAACATGAAATAAATCAAATTAAACTAAACGAAACAATGTAGTGAAAATTAAACATAAAAGACAACGTGAACGGAAAAATAAGGTTAAATTAGACAAACATAAAGCAACATAAATTTGAATATAAACTGAAAGACAAAACTAAGGCAAAATTAAAGCTGAAATGGAATGGCAAATTAGGTATTGTACAAGGAGTGCTCTTTTAGAGACTTTTTGTTAACTTACAATAACTAAATTCAAAAATAGCTAGACAAAGAGGAAAGTTAGGTATCGTACAGGGGGTGCTCGTTTCGAGACTTTTTGTTAGACAATATAAACTAAATCAAACTAAGTATCAACAAAGAAAATGGGGGGGGAGGTTAAGTATCCTACAAGGAGTGCTCATTCCGAGGCTTCTTTGTTAATTTCAACAATAAACTCGATGAAAACAATCTTTTTGTACTTTTGACTATGTTACTTTTTACTTTTCTAGTTTCTACTACAAGAAAAAGGGGTTAGGTACATTTTACACTATTAACTGGAAAAATTGAGCAATATATTATGGCTAGTAGTTAAGTAAAATAAACGAAAAATGCCAGTATTAGCTTTGGCAGTATTAAGCTCTATTAGTTTACATACTATACATCACATAGTTATCACAAACAAAACTATTGCTCCGATTTTAACTATTGTACCCAGATATCCGGCGTCGGCGCCCTAGGTACGCGATAACCTAGTTTCGGCACGTTCGCCTTCTACAGTATGAAACGATGAATTATGCCACCTGGCACCCGCGTAGAGACGACAGTCCCTGGGGGTTGGGTGCCTCCTATGAGTCCAAGTACCCGAAGGCACCTGGACCGAGGAGACCATACTGCGTCCTACGATTAGGTCGCCTACTCGGTAAATACGGTTTGAAAAATGGGCTCAATCGCGTTTGACAGCGATATAACTGACAGACCTACACCCGGATTCGAACCTTTTGGTAGCTGGTTGAGCCCCGATGGACAGATCGTTCGACTACCTCACTTATCTCCTCTAGGTAAGATCCAAGACTCGCTCAAGCTACAGATAATGACAAATTGAGCCCCGATGGACAGTTCGTCTTATCACGTACTATAACCTAAGACGCGCCTCTTCAGCTACACGCTGTGCGCTTCTAGACTACACGATAATGCAATCCTTCCGCGCGATACAACCAAGCAAGTGAGACCAGATTGTTGCCCCGGCGGACAGATCGGCCTAGCCTCACAGACCCAGCTGCATCAATAGTCACAACTCAGATGTACAACAGGTACTTTGGACCAGTTTGGTGCCCCGGCGGACAGTTCGGCCTAGCCCAAGTACCCATACGCGTCACAGCCGATATAAATTACTAGGTACCTACACCAAAGTAGATTAGCCGAGGCATTGGCACCTAGACTCAGTTACGTCCGAGAATATTAGTCTAAATTAGGCTCCTTTTAACTCTCACTCCTTTACCTCCTAGCTACGCTACCTAGAACCTGATTAGCCCCGGCGGACAGAATGTTCGAGCTCCAAGTACGTAACCAGTTCACCAACTGCAATCATTCCACACCTACAGTAACATGCACGGACCTGATTAGTCCCGATAGACAGAGTGGCCGAGCC
>JASANF010020079.1:0-74637 GCA_030248245.1 Trissonchulus sp. WLG1_4 | reverse complement strand
AACAAAAATTGGCATTTTCGGAATATAACAACTATGTATGTTAGTTAACCTTGAATTTTTTGGAAAGTCGGCATAAATAGTCAACTATGTACTATGGACTTATGGAGATACTTTTTTGCGATTTGATAGTAGTTTTTGTTTCATATTAAACTCATAATTCCCTAAAAAAATTTTTATTTATTATTTATTTATGTACTTATTTATTTATTTAGCTACTTATTTAATTACTGATTCGTTAAAAGTTTTCTTTTTTAGTTTATATTTTAATTTTGGAAGGGTAATTGAATATATAATCACTAAAAATAGCTAAGCCTTGAGACAAAACAGGCATGATGATTTTATCAGCTACATACTCGCTGCACTCTGGATGGCTGAAATTAGTTCGTTTCGCAATAAAATGGTGTTCTTGTCTGAGGGTCCAGCAATTTTCGGTGAGACTTCAATAGTTTATCACAAAGAGCCGAACATATTAGCTATGATACGACGTCATTATGAAGAAAAAATATTTTTGAGAGTTTGGCTCCTCAAGAATTCGCCAAAATTTAATAATTGGCTGTCTCAAGTTACCCGAAAGAGGCACAACTGTGGCGAAATATGCCTAAAATGTTATTTTCCCCCCCGTTATTTGTCAGTGTCACCCAATTATGGTGAAAAGTGTCAAAAACTTTTCAACTTTCGACGTTTTTCGATATACCCAATTTTGCCTAGGTTAGACCTATTTCAAATTAGGCAAACCTTAGCCATTTGGAGGTCCTAATTTTAGGTTAGGAATGAAAGGTAGCTAAATTGGCATTTTGTTTTGAAATATTGATGAATTTGTGCTAGTAAATTTAAACAAACTCATTTGGCTCATAAACTGCGTTTGTGATTATAGTGTTTGAAATTGGTAGTTTAAGGAACAAAATGCAAATAACGATTTTTCTTACGCAGTAACGCAGTTTAAATTTGGAAAACTTCTACTACCTATTAAATTTGTGAGTTATACTGACAAACTTCAAATAATATATAAAAGAATCGTTCGTTTAGTCAAAATTCGTCGCGTCATCTAGTTTTATTCTTCGTTCAAGCTATGTATTATTTAATGGTGCCGAACAACTAAGGATCGACTTTTTAACTTTATCCTTTGTCCCTGTCGATTTTTTTACAAAACCGCACTATGAGTCATTCTACAGTTTCACTCTCACATCCGTAATCCGTATATCCGTTACGCCGACAAACTTGCAAAAAATATTTGCGAAAAATAAACGCCATTTACGCACTTGATGTACATAAGGTAATATACTACCCCTTAATACTCAGTCAGTATTAAAAGGTAATGCTTTCTTTATCTTTAAAAAATGGAAGACGGGCGTAAAAAAAGTCTTTGACTATTAAAAAATTTTCAAAAATTAATTCTTAATTTTAGATTTCACCATGACGACTGCCAAATTATTGTTCATTTTGGAATTACTAGTGATCTATTTTACGACTGTTAACTGCCAACATACTGCCAATTCAACTCAGCCAACTTGCCAGAAAGTCAGCATCAGTTTATGCCAAAACTTATGGTACAATGAAACTTTGCTGCCAAATTTGGTAGCGGATCAAACGCAACAGAGAGCAGCCTTGGGTGCGCTTAAATGGTGGCGGTTGTTGAAACGTGAATGGTGCAATCGAAAACTGAGACCTTTTTTGTGTACGGTCTATGCCCCCCCTTGTCCAGTCGAGAAAAAAGTTGATTCCGCGCCCAAACCACGACCCCCCTGCCGAGAATTGTGCGAAGCTGCTTGGGACTCTTGTAAAGTTTACGCTCGATTCGATAAATTCGATTGGCCCTCTGAAATCGATTGTGAAAACTTCCCTTTCGACGGTCAACAAGATTGCTGGCCGGTCGACGTTGCAACGACCGGAAAATTGAGTCCATCTCGAGCCGATTTTGTCGAGCCGACAAAAAAACCTCGTCGCCGAAAAATGGATCGAAAAAGTTTCGGCAATCTGACAGTTCGACTACGAGAAAGGCCGAAACCGATGTTGCGAGCCACCGTGAAAATGAATCGACCTCCGCAAAACGAGTACTCGATCCGTCGACCGGCGGATGAACCAAGAAGATCGCCGACTCGAGGTCAAAGGTTAAGGTCGGGTCGTCGGAAGCTAGTCCGTCATCGGGGTGAGGAATACGTCTCTAGTCAGTGGGTGGTGAATGTCAAGGTCAACGAAGAAGAAAGCGGAGAAAATGGCCACGAAACGGAAAGAAATGGAGCTAATTTGCATAAGAAATGGCAAAATCAAATGCAAATGGAGCAGCAACTGAACAGTTTGGAAGCTACGGTGGATGCGATCAAACGGTGGATCGCTGAAGGTCGAAAATTGGCGAGATCATTCAACCGAAAAGTCCAACGGCTGTTTAGATCTGCTTAAATGAAAGCTGGTTTTCGAAAATTGAATTTTGGAACGGGTCTGATTTTTTGAAATTATATGAATTCTGAATTTATCACCCGGTTGGAGCCTACTTGTGGTTCTAAATCACCAGAAAATTAAAAACAAACTGCTGCACACAGGTCTACAAACTTTTGTATGAACCTCTAAATTACTAGTCGAGATAATCTGCTAAAAATCAACCATTAACGCATCTGGCTCAACAGTTGAGTGTTTGCGGCCAATTTTGCCCCTTGGCAAAGAAAGCAATAAAAAAAAATAAAAAAATGAAATTTGTCCTAGGGCTAATTCCTAAAATGGATTAAAAGGATTAGATTAAAATTTGTTTGCCTAATAACTTATCTCAATATTGAGGTAGCCTTAAAAATTTTGTGCACAAGCGGGAGGTGCTACAAATAATAGCTATCACACATTTCGTATAAATTCATAAACTATGTCATGAGTTATCGACAAAAGAAATTTTAATCTAATCCATTACATCCATTTTAGGAATTGGCCCCTAGAAACGATGAAAATATTACTCAAGTAGTAATTCCACAGATCAACCATCCAATAGTGAAAAGATTAATTCACCTATTTTAGTCCTGATTTTTTCTTTTATTTCGTCTTTTATTTTCTTTTTTAGCCTAATGGTAACTGGCCCGCACAGATAAGTTATTAACTTGCCCATGCCTATGCAACAGAGTCATGGATCAATTAGATCAAATCTACTAGTATATACTTGTTTTTAGCTAAAAACGTTAATTTGTTTGTCTGTCTCCTCTGATTTGAACCACCGATCGGTCATAACTGTTCTGTACTATTTGTGATTATATGGCTTATATTTTGTTTTATTCGTAGATAAAGCTTTTCGATTATTATAACGTGTTTTGAAACGACACAGCCTGTTTCTTTAGACTTAATTTTAGACTAACTGAAGTTCTGTTACGTTAGATCAAACAAGTAAGGGTTGTAGCATGGCTGCGAGTGCACTCAGATATTTGTATGCACGATGCGCTGGAAAGCTCCGACTGGAAAGCACGAGTGCGCGCAGCGCACGAGTGCTTTGCACGAGGGCTTTCCAAGCAGAGTTGCATACTAATATCTGAGTGTCAGTGCTAGTCATGCTACAACAGACTTGTCACATGGCCTTAACACCGGTGAAAAACAAAAAGTACGGTAGCTGTAGGATTCGAACCCACGCACATCTGACTGTCAGATCCGGAGTCAGGGCCGTAGACCACTCGGCTACGCTACCTTGGATGGCAAATGTTTGAATGACAGCATTGAGTTAGAAGTTAGAGTTAGAAGTTATGGCGCAGAATAATTATTAACAATTTCTATTATCGTAGTTCAGAAAGCGTGATACATCCCAAAATCTTAATCTGAATTTTATTGAACAGCTAATTATGTTCTACATAATGCCTTGACTTTCTGTTTCTACTAAAGTTGTTTAATTCATAAAAAAATACGAATAAAAATGAAAATATAGCTTTACTTACATTCATTATTAAAAACAATTAATACTTATTCCGTATGTTCGTTTAGCCAGCAAACCTACGAACAATTACGAAACACATGAAAGTCTTATACACTACCAGTAGCGTAATTTCGTAGTTTTGCCGGCTCAGGGGTGGACGCGGGTCGTGGGTACCCGCGGGTACCCGCGGGTAACCCGCGGGTACCCGCGGGTTGGGTTGGGTTGGGTCGGAAAATTTGAGCCGTGGGTCGACCCGCGGGTACCCACTTCAGGCTGCGCGGGTCGAAAAAAAATTTTCCGACCCGCGTAAACTGGAACCTGAAGAAATTGTCGACAAGGGTCCCCTTTTGGTTTTTATAATCCTGCCAAAAAAATTTCTGACACGTCTCCAATTGACAAAATTTGGCCTAAAAATTAAACAATTCTAAAAATTTTTTCCTGGGGGCTGCCGCCCCCAGACCCCTGCAAACGTTATGGCTTACCATTCCTTGTTGTTAACTTTCATGAAAGCTTATATATGCTTGTGTAATATACTGTCTGATATGAAATTCTCGTCTTTTGTTTTCAATTTACCTGTCGGAAAATTTTTTTGATCACGTCTCCAGTTGACCAAATTTGTCCAAAAAAATAGAAAAAATTCCATTTTTTCTGGGGGCTGCCGCCTCTAGACCCCCACAACAGTTAGTTTATTTACTTTAAACGACCAAACTTACATTTTCTCATGTACGCCACTTCGCCAATCATTGTAAAAATAATTGGATTCTGGGGGCTGAGCTCAGACCCCGCAATAGTTAGTTTAAATAAGTCAGCAACATAGATGCACATAGGGGGGTCGGCACCCCCCCTCAGACATCTGGCACCCCCCTTCAACCCCCCACCCCCCCCCTCTGATGGCAAAGAAAATGCCCCAAAAATGCGTAAAAAATTGAAAAATTGCAAAAGATTTTCGCCTGCGGCCAAAAAAGTACCCCAAAAATGAGTTGACAATCGAAAAATTCTGAAAAATTTTCGGCTGTCGCCGAAAAATGGCCGAAACTAGGGACCACCCCCCCTTGCGCCATGGGTCGGGCACCCCCCCCCCCCTCAAAGATTCCCCCCGTGCATCTCTGGTCAGCAAGGACAAGGTACGACCCCCCCCCCTTTTTAAAATCCTGGCTACACAGTACACGCCCCTGTATATATAATGTACGTTATGGTTATAGAGTGGTGGGTCAAAGTGGGTCGTGGGTCGGGTTTTACGGCGCGGGTTGGGTCGCGGGTTACCCACGAGGGTCGAGCCGTGGGTTGGGTTGGGTCGCGGGTCGAAAATTTCGACCCGCGTCCACCCCTGTGCCGGCTAAAAGGACATACGGCTGTAAGTATGAATCAACCCTTATCCCAATACCAAAAAACACCATCAAATTAGTAGGTACCTCAACCGACATAGTTAAAAGAAATGGTCACGTTTTTTGTGAAGGAATTAATGAAAATGTGAAAAAATTACAATTAAACGTTAATGAAACTTTAACATTTATATTAGAAAATACAAATAAAACATATTATGGCATATTTTATAATACTACATTACACAAAAACAGCAATCACAAAAACAGGAACATCAACAGACTAACACATATCAACATTGCATAATTTCCAATATTAAAAAATTAAAATTAAAAGTTTAGTATAATATATACTAGCAGAAACTGCTAAATTTTCCGAAACAGGTCACTAGATTAGATTAACTATATTTAACTGGATTAGATTAACTTTAATAACTACATCATCTCTCCTAACTTAGGTAATCAAACACTGCAAGCAGACGAAGCTGCTACGAATGTTCATTCGTTTTGTTTTAATGAAATCCAGTTATTAATTTAGATAATAAGCCCTCATAAATGAGTATTTTTTAAAAATTAGATTACTCTGAATACCAAGCACCGATTATTGATCTACGTATGGCAAGATAAGGTATTATGGCTGATTATTGTTGGATTTCACAAAAGTGAGTTGCGACTAAGGGTTTTATTCAAAATCTGATTTAGGGGACCAGATTTGAATTTTCATTGCTAATAAGTAATAACACGTTTTAATAACACGAAGTGTTAAATTAACCGGCTGTCCATTACTGTAAGCAAGAGTACATAATAGGAAGAGTATGACACTCTTCCTATTATGCCTAGCAGCGCGCGTCCAATGCGCAGCGCGAAATAGGCCTTTTAGATAGAAATACCCGTAGGCCTTTTAGAGAAATACCCCGTACTCAACTGAGGGGGGGGGTACCCCCTACTCAGTTCGATACCCCGTGCTCAACTGAGGGGGGGTACCCCCCCCTCAACTCAGCACCCCGTCTTCAGTTGAGGGGGGGGTACCCCCCCCTCATTTCAAGACACTGACAAAGTCTTTGCGCTACCCCCCCCCCCTCAGTTCAGTACCCCGTCTTCAGTTGCGGGGGGGGGTACCCCCCCCCCCTCAGTTCAGCACATCAACAAAAGTCCTTGTCAGTGTCTTGAAATGAGGGGGGGGTACCCCCCCTCAACTGAAGACGGGGTGCTGAGTTGAGGGGGGGGGTACCCCCCCCTCAGTTGAGCACGGGGTCTTCAGTTGAGGGGGGGGGGTACCCCCCCCTCAAAACCGTACATAAACGGGCTATTTCGCGTTGCGCATTGGACGCACGCCCGTAGGCATAATAGGAAGAGTGTCATACTCTTCCTATTATGTACTCTTGCTGTAAGTTATGTACTAATATAGCTTAATCAAATTATTTGGATTTGTAACTACTGAGAAGTATTGTTACTTTAACTTCGCCTGATGCAGTGCTAATAAATAAAAAACTTTAATTTAATCCACTGAATCAGTTTAGAGCAATATTACTACTAAGGGGAAAAAACTTTACTCATTGTTAGCTCAAAACCAACTTTTATGAAATCCTGCAGGTTGCATAAAACAAACGGATTCTAATTAGGTACCGGAGCTAACAAATTCGTGTCTTTATTTACGATTTCAAAAAAGTAAAAATGATTTTACGATTTAAATTACATTAAAAATTCAAATTAAATTAGACAGATCACGTTTGTTTTATTGAACTGAAGTGAACTCATAAGTTTGTTTAAGCAGACTAAGTTAATGTCGGTGTGTTCTTAATCATTAAATAAATGAGATTACCACTAACCAAATATGAAATGCACAAAATTACTCAGACCTAGTACTCTACTCTCCCAAGAAACTACAAAAAACTAAAACTCGAGACTCAAGTTTTAGGTCGTTCGTTACTTATGTAGTTTATGTCATTCCCATGTATGGGATTATGGGAGATTAGATGGATTACCCCTCATTAACCCGACTTGGTTCCCCCATTCGCGTAAATTGTAGATTTTTTAAAAAATCGTTTGCTCTCTAGTGTCTTCGGCCGCACACGTATGGTTATAATTGAACTTAAAAAAGCCTTAACAAGCTCATCTGCTGAGTAAGAAGTGTACCTCCTGATTGAGTAACTAATCATGACCTTAGAGTGTCTATATTCCGCAGGAAATATTAAACGCGGCCATAACCGCGCATTAGAGAAAGGTTATGGCGAAGAGTGAAACATGAAAAGGAAAAATACTTTTTATTTTTAGATGAAAAGCTAGCTCTTGTTTCTATTTACTTCTGTTTGTATGGCCAGTAGTGGCCAGTGCGCATGTATTGCACTGCAGTTCCAAATCTACTAATAAATTTGAGTAAACTAAATTTATTATTAACTATAGCTGATTAAAGATATTATGTTAGCTTCCGACTGGCCAGTTTAACTAACACCGTTCTTGTTCAAAATAGGTAAACTGTAGTGGCAAAAGCTAATAATAACATATATGTAGGTATGCGCCCACGGTCGTTGGTTAACGTTGAAAAATTTCTAAACAGTATTTTATTTTATTTCAGTTTATGTAAAACTCCGATTGTTTTCTCGTGTTTTTCCTGCTGCGCCACAGCGCAGCAGGCTTCTTTAGAATGAGGTGTCGGAAAAATAACGTGTAACTAAGTGAGTTATGTGTGTGCGTCTTTGCGTGTTGTTATCTGTGTGATTGTGCGGATATCTGTCAACCTGAGTGTGTACGCGACGTGTGTCTGGTCAGTGTTCTGATCTTTGTGTGGCTGTGGTGTTGTGCATTACGTACATAAAGAATAGTGCAACAGAATTTAATTGACTGAAGCTCATTTGCATATCGAACAGACGTCTGTATGAAATTCAGTTATATGATTAGTGTAAGTTATAGCACGATGTAGCGTGCACTCAGCTATTTATACGCACTGTTACGTGAAGCGCCAAGCGCATGAACGAGTGCGCGCGGCGCACGAGTTTATGCACGCGGGCTTCACGTGCCAGTGCGAATAGTTGCTGAGTGCATACTACAAGGTATTATAACGTTCTTATAATATGCCTGTCTTGAAATATACAGTGCATTAAGTCAATAACTAAGATGCACGCCTACAGCAGTGCAATAACTAATGCACGCTGTGAATCTAGCAGCGTGCACTTAGTTATTGGCGTTAGTTATTGCACTGTTTTTTCAAGGCAGGTATGGTATAAGTGCAATTGAAAACATGCTGAAGTCTCGCCAACATTTGATTGTACAGGTTATACATGTATAAATAGACATGAATTACTCAAACAAAATAATCACCTCCAGTTTTTGTTTTCACATTCTTCAAATTGTCACAAATTGTTCACTTACTCAATTTTTTGCAATGGCATGGACTGAAACAGCTATGATTGGGTTAATTTGCACTATGAGTTTTTGTAAACATCAATAAAACTTTTGTATAAACTCACTAATTTTGGTGCACAGTTGGTTGGTTTGGTGACTTGCAGTCTCACAGATGACAACTGGCAATAAGTAAAACTTCTCATTAACATGATTAAAGTATTTGCTGCGCAGCAGATTTTGTTTCACAGAGTGATATTATAAGTTTCATACTTCGGGCCCATTTTGCATTGGGCTTTGCTTGTATATTAATAGACGCTGCTTGCTGAGCCGCTTCACAGTACCACAGTACAGTGAACAGTGTTTGCCAGTCACTTCACAGTTTACGTTTTGGTAGACACTGCATTACATCAAAAGATTCTCAACGGCCGGCTTAGCTCAGTTGGTAGAGCGTCCGACTCTTAATCGGAAGGCAGGTGGTTCGAGCCCACTCCGGCAGTCACTTTTTTAAAATTCATCATACCACTCTTCCGCACTGCAGGCAGTCAGGCATTACAAAATACAGCAGCTGATCGACCTACCTGCCCTGCCAGTGTTAATTAACACTGGAAATTTGACCTACCCAAAAATACATAGGATTCAGAGATTCTGAATATCCCTCACGCGGCCCCTGAGGGGGCCGCGTAAAAATGTACCTGTCTCATTTACAAAAATTTCAACGGTTCACAGAAGGTATTTTTTGTTGCCAATCGTACAACCTCACAAAAAAACTATGGCTACGCATTTGTACATATGTGTTGTGACATAAATAAGGTAGAATGTAACGTGTATAGTGAATAATTCAACCTCATAACTTAGTCCGCTTAACCCCAATAAACCTCAGCACAGCATTTATGTATCCTTGAGCGAACTAGCAGCCTTTTCCATGAATGACGCCAGAGTAACGTCCCGCTGAGATAATCCATTTACGTCGTGAGATGATAGTGTCACTTCCACCTGAAAAAATAGATTAATAAAAAATAATCAATTAAATAAGGATAAAAGTATTTCCCACGATATTTAGGGCGACATTTCTCTGCTCTTTTATGCAGGGAATTTCGTGCGATTAAATCACGCGCTACTCAAGCTATTCACCACGAGTAGGTCTAGGTACATAAAAAACAGAAATGACTAGAGAAAAAATAAACTGAGTTCGACACGTTGACGTTTCGCTTCGCTTATGCAACCAAAATGACGTAATACAGATATTACATTTAGCAGATTTAAGAGCCGAATAATTCATATCAACTATCTTAAAACTAAGTATTAAGCATAAAATTGACTAAAATTTCAAAAATTATCTTTCTACCTGCACTCAAGGCTCCATTACATGATATTAAAATGATGTTTAATCTATCGGCTTCATCTTTGCAACTTATGAAAGTAAAACTGCAAAAAACAAAGTTGGTTAACCTTATTATAAACGTTAAACCATTCAGGATGGTGGTCCATTTTCTCTGCTTTCAAGGCAACGCGAGTCATAAACCCAAAGGCCTGAAATAAAGCTAAGTTACTCAGGGCCCAATCCGTTACCGGATTAAAGGAGTTAATTTTAGTCTGACTAAACGATTTAAAAGTCTAGCTTATGGCCATTCTAAACCTCTGGCTTTGAGTTTTCGCGCGCTACTTTTTCAATCAGACTACTCACTAAACGGACTTGACTATGCGCGCTAAAAGCAGCTAAAAGCAGCAGCAAACATAGCTTAAGAATTGATTTCGGACTAAAATTAAGCAGCTGACTTATTTCAATTAAAGTCTGACCAATAAAAAGAAACACGCGATTTCATTACGAAAAGAACTAATAGCGAGCATCAAGAGTATATATATACAGCGAGTAGTCCCAAAAATCACGCCACCTGTTTTGTCTCAGGGTTCAGAAAATTCTGGTCGGACTTTCGTAACACTGTTCTCCAAGCCGCACATCACGTCTAGGGACCATCCCCACCTAGCCTTTGGACCATACATGTAACGGGGTAAAAATTTTGGGGGGGGGGCCTCTCCGGCCAAATTTTGGGGACCCTCCCCCCCTGATCGACCAAAAATACCCTAAATTTAGCAAAATTTTGCAAAAATTTCTCAAAAAAGTGCCATTTTTTAAAAATTTTGCCCAAATTTTGGGGACCCTTTCCCCTCGATTTTTTTACCCCATCCCCCCCAATACATGTATGCTTTGGACAAACCCACTAATGGCTGACCTGATTGAAATCCTTGAACAAGTATTCCTTTTTGATGGCGTCCCGACCATCCACCATCGCCCAGCCAGACTCCAGCAAATCCGTCAGCTTCTCCTGCCGTTCTTCTGCTGTCAGTTTGGCCCGTTTGGACTCGGTTGCCTAAAAAATAACTACGGATTAAACGGATCAAGTTTAAGGAATAAATATATATACCTGATTTATGCATATATGCATCGAGGTCCGAATTATCTGAAAATTCAGAGTTAATACTCAGTCGGACTGAACAGAACTCGTTTAATTGGGTAAATGAATGCCTCCGACGCTTAAATTAGATTAGATTAGATTAAACATTGTATACGCACTAAACATAATACGGGGTTGCACTCAATCTAATCTGTCTCACGGTACATTCTTTTACCGGATTAAATGGACTGGAATTATTTTAGTCTGAGGTTTAGAAACGGCATATCGGACTAAACAGACTAAACGAGTTAAAATAAGCCAGCGGCCTCATTCTGGTCCAAACCCACTCCTAAAATACCACTGACTATACGAATGTAACATGCACGCTTAATATTAGTACAGATGCGTAGCTAAGGTCCGTTTAGTCTGACTAAAGGCCAGTTTACACGACCAAACTTGCACCAAACTCACGCCAAACCAAACCTGCTTCAAACTCGAGTTTGGTGTAAGTTTGGTGTGAGTTTGGTCGTGTGAATACACACCAAACATGCTCCAAACTCACTCCAAACTCAGACCAAACTGCCGACTCTAGTTTGGTGGACCACCAAACTTGGTTTGGTGGTTTGACCAAACAGCCAATCAAATTGAAGTATTCAACTGCACAGCGACATTTTCCCAGCATTGTTTATATGTACAAGCGTAGTCGGCATACGATATTGATTTTTACTGCTGAGTTTTTTTTGTAACACAATGGCTGCTGAGAAGAATCTGTGGGGCATTAATAATGCGATTGCACTGATTAATTTCTATAAAGAATGATAATTATAACCGTTTCGTAGCGAAAAACTAATCTGCATATTAGTTGAAAACTAATTTGCATACGCAGGTAAAGTGTACTTACGTACAAGACAGAATACCACTCTACGGCTTTGTCAGTCAGCAATCACCCGTTTGTTCATTCGCTCTGTCTACAATATTACACGCTCAAATATGTCGTCAGACGGTGGCGAAAACCACTCTGACCCCCCGACAGCACACCCAAACGATGCTCAAGATATCGCTTTGACGTCGGACGAACTGCTTGGGCTTTTGAAGAGAACTATGGAAGCCAAAATAGCGGAGCTTGAAGCGAAAACTTCCGCTAATACCAAGGAGTAGGAGCCCGACTGCCGGTACAAAGGTAACCGAATGCAAGCAACATTCAACCTCGACATCAAGTCACGGATTTCAAAGGCTCTACGGCTCACCAAGCAACCAGAATTGTCTTGCCGCGACCAGATCATCGAAATTTTGGAGGACACCAACCGTCGGATCGACGTCCGCATGAAACTGATCAAGATTGCAGACCGTTCCGGCTGGGACGTCGTTGACGAGTATGTGGGCGATGACATTGCTTCCGACTCCGAGGACGAACGGCGCATCCGCTCGGCCGAACAGCGCGCGATGCGGAAACGAAAACGACCGGACAGCACCCAGACGCCCTTTCGCGGCGACCCCCGCCAGCGCGGGGGACTCTTTCCAAAGCAGCAAACCAGCCTTCAAGATCCACGTCCGCTCCTCGCCATGCCTATCACCCAGCCAGGGCCCAGCCAGTTTACTACACCAAGCACCTGGTCTGGCCAAACCCAAATCCACACCCAATTTACTCCGCAGTTCCAGCGCCGACCGTGCTATTACTGCGGCAAACTCGGACACTGGGCCAGCGCGTGCCCCGAACGCAAAAAGCAGTAACACCATCCTATCCGGTGAGTATAATTCTCAATCTCAGCTACACAGTTATCTTGCGTTTTTGAAATCTAACAGGACAGAGACCCCATCTGTCAAGGGCAGGCTGAAAGCTAATATCAAATTCTGGGAAAAAATCGAAGCACCAAAATTTATTTTGGATACTCTCCGAAGGGGGTACGCTATTCCATTTTCAGAATCCCCGCCACCAAAGTTTATGAAAAACAATAAGTCGGCCCATTTAGATTCAGCATTCGTTTCAGAAACTATCGCGGAACTGCTTGAAAACAACCTGGTAGTGGAAGTCGAGACGGTCCCTACCGTCTGCAACCCCTTATCTGTCGCCACCCAGCCTAGTGGAAAAAAGCGACTGATTTTAGATCTGAGATACGTCAACAAATACGTAAGAACTGATAGTATAAAATTTGACGACTTGCGCACCGTACAAAAGTTTTTAGTCCCGGGCGGGTTCATGTTCAGTTTTGACCTCAAAAGCGGATACCACCATGTAGACATTACAGATAACCAGCAGCAGTTCCTCGGGTTTTCATGGGAGCTTGACGGCCAAAATCGTTTTTTCGTTTTTACAGTACTACCGTTCGGTTTGGTAAGCGCTCCGTACATCTTCACTAAAATCCTCCGCCCAATCGTAAAACTTTGGCGCGGGCAAGGTATACCGTTCTCAATTTACCTAGATGACGGATTTGGGTGCGCTAACTCCTTTGATCTTGCCAGTCGTGTAGCTTACACTATCAAGCAAGACATTGTCTCTTCCGGTTTTTGTCCAACGACAAAAAGTCAAATTGGGTTCCTAGCCAAGAGCTCCTTTATCTAGGCATGCAGATAAATCTAAAAAACTTTGAAATTTCAATACCAAACTCCAAAATCGATAAGTTTTCTGAAGACCTAAAATCATTGCTCAAAGCCCACTACGTAACTCCCAGGCGAGTCGCAAAAATCACCGGAAAACTCCAATCCTTTTCCATAGTGCTCGGTCAAATAGTGCGGCTGAAAACTAGAGCCCTCTATGCGGACACTGCTAAGGGTGCAGCGTGGGATCAGCTATTTCACCTGTCCGCCCTCGCTATCTCTGAACTTCGTTTTTGGGACCTACAGGTTCCAAAAATAAAACCACGCTCCCTAAAGTCCCCAGAACAAGCAACAGCACTAGTGTACTCGGATGCCAGCTCTACCGGCTGTGGCGCAATCTGTCGCGTAGGCCGCAGCGAAGAAATCCTGTGCCATCGGCGCTGGACCCCAGAAGAACAAGCACGTTCTTCTACGTATCGAGAGCTATCCGCCATAGTATACGCCCTTCAGAGTATGAGTCCGAGACTAGCAGATAATTTGGTCACATGCTTCACCGACAGCCAAGCCACAGCCCACATTGTAGACGTGGGTAGCAAACACCCACACTTGCAACAGCTAGCCGAAACGATATTTGACACAGCTAGTGCACTAAATATAAGCCTAAGGGTATCTTGGATACCAAGAGATATGAATCGAGACGCCGACTGTTTGAGCAAAGTTTTAGACACTGATAACTGGCAAACGAGCACTCGCTTATTTCAATACCTAAACCACGTTTGGGGACCATTTGAGTGCGACAGGTTTGCAGACGATGCTAACACCAAAACACCCTGGTTTAACTCCAGATTCATGTGCCCCGGTTCTGGAGGCGTCAACGCCTTCTCTTTCAATTGGTCAGAAGCAAAGAATAACTGGGTAGTACCCCCCGTCTCCCTAGCTCCGAGAGCCATTCTTCATTGTGTCAGTTGTAAAGCAAAAGCAGCTCTGATTCTCCCCAAGTGGCCGTCAGCTGCGTTTTGGCCCATGCTATTTCCTATTGGCAAACCGGCTAGATTTGTACGTGAAATAAAGGAATTCAACGGCGAAGAATCAATAGTCCCAAATAGTTTCATGAGTCCACACACTGTACTTTGCATATTTGTAGACGGCTCCCACCTCCCTTCTTTTCGTCCTCTATAGTTAATACTGTTGTTGTTACCTTAGTAAAACCTTTTGCAATGAAGTATAGAATAGGTTATAATTGATTTATTTGGAACAAATAATGATAATTATAACCGTTTCGTAGCGAAAAACTAATCTGCATATTAGTTGAAAACTAATTTGCATACGCAGGTAAAGTGTACTTACGTACAAGACAGAATACCACTCTACGGCTTTGTCAGTCAGCAATCATCCCGACCCCCCCGCCCCTCCTAAAAAAAATCAAGAGCCCGGTTGGGCCATATAAATCGAACCGGTTGGTAAAGCATGCTGCGTATGTCGGGTTGGGCTTCAAGTTGAGCCGGTTGGTAAAGCGAACGGCAATTGCTCGGTTGATCCCGATAAGTACATAGAACTGGTTAGAAAAGCGAAACGCACCCGCTCGCTTGGGCTCATTAACCAGAAACCGGCCGCAAAACGCGCGTGCTCACTCCGTAGCTCGGTGGAAGCCTAAGACACGAGAACCGGCGGGCAAAGTAGACTGTGCGATTACGAAAATATACCAAACCGTCAGGCTATAACACGTAAAATATTTCTGTTTCAGGTATCCTGCAGCATCTGAATTACTGCCATCCATCAGCATCAACCCCACATCTACAACAGCTCATCGCAAAACTACCAAACTACCTGATGCAGTCCCGAGCGCCAAATACAGTAAAACAGTATGAATGAGCTGTCCGTAAGTTTCGAATCTGGGCAGACGCAAACTACATAACACCTTTACCTTGCCCCCCATTGGCATTAGCCCTTTATATTGTTAATATATCAGAAAACTCGTCGTCGTTTGCTTCAGTAAGCCAGGCGCACTACGCCATCCAATGGGCCCATGCGGTGGCAGGCCTTCCTTCACCCTCCTCTAGCCTAGTCACAAACGTTCTAGAAGCAACAAAGCGACGCCTGACGTTCGCTCCCAAACGCCAAAAACTCCCACTGACCAAGAACCAGTTACAAGCAATTTGCTCACTTTTATATGCTAAGGGACCAAACAGTACCCTAACCAGCTTACGAACTGTGGCAATGCTCTGTGTTGGTCAATTCGGTATGTTCCGTTTTTCAGAATTGGCAGCCTTGCGTCGGCGGGATATCTCACTAAATCCCGACTCCGTCACCGTGTCACTACCATCAGGCTCCAAGACCGACCAGTATCGCCGGGGGAACCGCGTCACACTATCACGCATCGCCACCCCCGACTGCCCCTGCCGCGCCCTAGAAATCTACCTCGAATCCGTTTGCCCCCCGTTGACGGCCGAAAACTTCCTCTTCTGTGCCCTGCAATGGGGAAAAACGGTGCGGTTCGCGTCCTCCGGAATCGAGCCATTTCCTATCAGAGCGCGTGTGGCTCCCTCAGAATAGCTTTGAAGGCCATCGGAATAGCAAACCCAAAGCTTTACGGCACCCACAGTCTACGGTCCGGCGGTGCTACACGGGCATCCAATGCCGGCGTGGACAAAACCTTAATACAAAAACACGGACGCTGGGCTAACGAAAACAGCATGAATCGATACATACAAGATGGCAAAAATAAAATCCTAAGCGTTACTAAGTCAATGGCTGGCTGACATTGCTGTTACCTGCACGTCACATTGCTGTTACCCTATAGTTAATACTGTTGTTGTTACCTTAGCAAAACCTTTTGCAATGAAGTATAGAATAGGTTATAATTGATTTATTTGGAACAAATAACACGAATTTTTGTGCCAAGTATCCTCTACATGAATGAAGGCATGAACCTAAGCTGTGGGGGGGACCCCCTACGAGTGAGGGTATATCAAGGTATTTCTACATATCAAATTTATACTCTACCTGAATTTGGGCCAAAATATTTTTAAAAATCGCCAATATTTTCGTCTCACTTGGTACTAGGACAATAGAATTGTAGGTACAAGAGCTTAGTTTTAACGGTTTTAACGTTTAAACACAAAAATTGTGCTTTGCTTTTAAGACTCGAATTTGAACTAAAAGTTTAAATGCGCACTCGTTGCTGTGGTGGCTTCTGATTGGCTGTTTGGTGCAAATTTGCTTTGAGTTTGGGGCAGTTTGGTTTGGTGATTGTTTGGTCGTGTGATTGCCAAGTTTGGTGCAAATTTGGACCAAACCTTCAGTTTGGAGCAAGTTTGGTTTGGCGTAAGTTTGGTGCAAGTTTGGTCGTGTAAACTGGCCTTTAGTCAGACTAAACGGACCTTAGCTACGCATCTGTACCACAGCGCGGTAAAAGTTAAGCCCGTTTAATCCGGAGGTTTGAGATAGCGTTTTTAAGCATAGGTTTTTAACTGTTTAGTCTGACAAAAAAACAGGGAGCTAAAGTCCGTTTAATCCGAACGTTAAGAAATGGCATCTTTAAGCATAATTTTTAAACCGTTTAGTCCGATTAAAATTAACCCTTTAATCCGGTCAAGCAATGGGCCCTCAGAAACGCACCTCCAGCGATACACACTGGATGTAGGTATTCAATTCCTCAGCACAGCATGCCATCCACAACAAGCCAGGCCGAAATTCGATTAGCTGAGAGAGAAAACTAATTAAAAAAGATAACAAAGTTTACAAAAGAATCCCAGAGTCGCCTGGAATTTCATAAGTTTCGGCTGGTTGCTTCACTAAGCAGTAAAATTCTGGCCATTCAAAATCTTAGCCAATAGTTTGTCATCCAGTTAGGTATAGCGGAGTGTGAAACTGAAAAAAAGTCAAGCGTTTAATTTGGAACGGTTGTTTAGTTGATAGGATTCGCATCCGAATATATATAGTTACATATATGTTCGTTAAATAAGACACAGTGAAAGATACATACATTCAGATTATTACTAAAAAAATTTGTTTAGCCAAAAAAATGAAGGAATTTAGCAATGCATACCTACACGGGCAACGATTCACAAAATGTTCTAATAACGTTCTAATAAGTCTAAAACCTTCTGAACGGGCGCATACATAGGCGCGCGCGGAGGGTTTGGGGGTGGGGTTCATTCCCTCCCCTCCCCCCCCCAATGGCACTCTCACCCCGCGAGACAGGTGCTTCAGCCCCCCCCCCTAAACGTTTAGAATGATTAGAAGCTGGCTCACGACGGCAAAATTGGTGGCTCACGAAGAGAAAAAGGGTAAAAAAGCACCCCTTTCCCCGTGGCTTACCCGCCCCCCTCCCACAGAATTGCGCACCTGCCCTCGTATGTGCAAGTGCCACCCTGTAATTTAGGGATGCAGAATATTATTACACAAAAAATCGCGCTTGATATTATCAGTTGTGGCTGCCTGTTGGGAATGTACTATATATACCCTAAAATTTAATTGGGCATTTCTGGCGTAATTTTAAAGACCTTCCCGCTTAATAGACCAAAATAACCCCAAACTTTACAAAATTTGCGGACATTACATATTACATTTGTAAACACCATTTTTACAAACTTTTTCGCAGATTCACAATCAAACATTTTTACTGCACCAGAAGCTTCGAAGTTTACTCCCAAACATATAGGAGCAGCTTGCGAGCGACGCTTTTAATTGCACAAACTTTAAAGGAAAGTTTTACATGATTACAAAATATTACATTACCATTACAATACAACAAATGTGAGAACTAATAGATTCTATTTATGTGAACAATGACTATCCAAAGACCATTAATTGTTGTAGTTTTTCTCTGTGTGTATGTAACTGTATGTGTTGAAAGAAAGAGGATGCCCCAATTTAGAAAGAATGAAAGAGATGGAGGCGCCGGGAATCGAACCCGGGCCACCTGCTTCGAAGTCAGGCATGCTAACCACTACACCACAGCCCCCGAGTCTCAGAGGCCCTAATTCTCATTTACAACAGGGTCCCCCCTTCGAACATCGTTGCGACCCTGCAACGATACTCGGTCGATACTCATGCTCCCGGGGCGAACCCGATGCCTCAAGGGCGGAGCACATTCACACGTAGGCCTCCAAGCCTACTTCAATCACACCAAACTCAAGGTTTCCTGGCTCACCCGCAACCACAGGGATTCTCGATCGACCCAGAACGATTACAAACCAATACCGAGGGTTTTAACCGGCTCACCCCTAACCGAAACCGAGGGTTTTCTCCGGTTCACCCCTAACCGAAACCGAGGGTTTTTCGGATTACCCTTAACCGAGGGACCAATCAGAAAGAGACTATGTACATATCCATACAGCACACAGCACGAGTACCGCAAGGGTTGAAGTGCCAACCTCAACCCAGGGCATGGGGCTTCTAACCCACCTCCGAAGACGGTTCGGGGATAAGGCTGTCCTGAGGACCCGGCCCTATCCTCTCCGTCCTGTCACGGTCGCCACTATGTTGAAAGAAAGAGGATGCCCCAATTTAGAAAGAATAAAAGAGATGGAGGCGCCGGGAATCGAACCCGGGCCACCTGCTTCGAAGTCAGGCATGCTAACCACTACACCACAGCCCCCGAGTCTCATAGGCCCTAATTCTCATTTACAACATATGTACAGTCACCACCAGAAATAGTGTCCATTCGTCTTCACGAGCGGGATGATGCGAAGGCTACTCGCGTATTTGAAAAACTTTGCAAAGCTATTGCTAAAATATTTTCCGCTAGTAAGCTAAGGCGGCGGTGTACGCACATCTGCGCTACTCAGGGTTACGCCTGTGTTCATAAACAGGCAGATTTGACCTGCGAAAGAATGCCAAGAAAGGACACTAATTATGACAGGGAAATATTCGCGCAGCCGCGAAAAAATCCTTCCATTCCCGAAAATCTACCTCTAGTTATAGCTGGGACTATACGTTTATATCCGTCAGTAAATACATACATCCTATTCAAGTCCGAATCATTCTCAAGACCAAAAAAATTGGCTTTTAGCTTGTGAATACTTTTGACAAACTGCTGGTTATCAAGCCCTAATTTCAGTCAAAAGTCTCCAGACAGTCAGAAAATTAAGCTGCTTCCCAATTATTGCCTGACGGAGGCTGAAAAGTCGGAAATTAACTCGGGACTGAGCCAAACATGATAAATTAGACAATCGCGTAAGACCGAATAACTCATTATAGCAGATTGGCTCACTTCTGGTAAGAAACAGTAATTACCTAGTATCAGCTCTAGACAGTCAAGAGTACACATAACAGCAAGAGTACGTCATAATGTATTACTGATATAAAAGAGTGAGACTGAGACACTACTATATACGTACTCTTGATAATAACAAAGAATGTGACCAAAAATAGACCAAAAATACTACTGAAAGGCTGATTGTATGGAAGGACACTGTCTTAAAACGAGACTGGGGTAGATTTAGTTTCTACTTGACAGCAAAACAATCTGATATCTTAATGCCTTCTGATTGGTCAAATCCTCATTATCCTATTACTTGGTCAAACAAGCGAAAAATAATTTCCTTAAAATCTACACAATCGATTCATTATTTAGGTATAAAATGTTTCTCATAAATTCAGCAGGATTTGAGCACCTCTGGAGTTAAAAGTTTTATAAGATGAACAAATTGTCACACTACAAATATGTATAGGTATATCTACAGTTTCGAACATTGAACATATGTACATGCGAAACAGGGTGAAGGGTCAACCGCTAGAGAAGGTTAAAATCGGCGATACAGGACAATGTATGGACCCACCCTGGGACGCCATTACGAAAATCCCGTGGGGGCTAACTCCCAACCACCCCTTACTGACAGCCTACTTCACTTATATCATGGTCGAGTATATAAAACACATATAAGCAGCATAGAAGCCAAAAAGATTCAACCTGAACATAAGTAAATTTTCCCGCAATATAAAATGTATCTTCTGTAGCTAGGGCAATATCCAAAGTTATATAAAATGGTTGAATAACGAACAGACAGCGGCTGTATAAGGATATACACAAGTTACGCACGCAGACACTTGAAAAAGGAAAGTTCAAATGGAGCTTACCATAGTTAAGTGAAAAGCTCTTGCTGTAAATAGAGGCTTGCTACGGGTCCGAAGAAGAAAGGCGGTTCTAAGAGCAGCCAGGATAATACCTAGAACAGAGAAAAACATTAATCACAGACATTCCACAAACCATTAGAGAAAGTATTAGAATGGCGCTAAAGATTGGGTTCGAAAAGATAAGCACACGATTAGGCTGCTCAAATGGAGGTTTGAAATACCTATTTAAACGGCGTAAAAATCACGCAATGTGTCTGGCTTGTAACATTGAATATTGAAAAGTGGGCATTACTGGGCATAACCTCGATTGTCAGTAAAGAACAAAGACCTGGAATAAAAAGAGACTGAACATGGAATAACTTTCTAATGCCTTATATAATATCTTGGTAGAGACACATACCCACAACGTTTTGGCATCGTGTGTAACAGGCTTGAGACATATTTTTAGCACAGGGACAATGACTTAAGTTCTAGAGTCCAGATTCGGCTCAAACCCTTACGAGATTGGATGAGAAATTTTCCTTCATAATTTTTCGCTTACCCATAATTTGCATTTTGTCGGCGAGAGCACGAGAATCTATACACAAGATATCAAATCTCGAAAATAGATACATGGCACACTTTAAAAAAAGATCTACAGTTTGACAGCATCCCTATTTAAATCTTGAAAATGGCGAATTCGTTTTCCAACTTTTATCATTTTTAAGGGTTTAAAAAACATGGTTCATACCATGGGTGGACGCTGGTTTGACCCACGCCCAACTCAACCCGTAGTATGATGCTCGTGAACCCGCACATTTCAAGCCGTGCGTACCTTTGACCCGCAAGTTTATGAGACCGTACTTGATCACTACTCTGATTTAGCAGATCTCCTGTTCTAAAAATTCCACTGATTGTAGGCAGGGGTGGACACGAGTCGTGGGTACCCGCGGATTGGGTTGGGTTGGGTCGGAAAATTTGAGCCGTGGGTCGACCCGCGGGTACACACTTCAGGCTGCGCGGGTCGAAAATTTTTTTTCCGACCCGCCAAAACTGGAACCTGAAGAAATTATCGACAAATGTTCGCCCTTCGTTTTTATAGCCCGAACAAAAAAATTTCTGAGACGTCTCCAATTGACAAAATTTGGCCTAAAAAATTCTAAAAATTTTTTCCTGGGGGCTCCCGTCCCCAGACCCCCGCAAACTCTGTGGCTTACTATTCCTTGTTATTAGCTTTCATGAAAGCCTATATATGTACGCATGTCTACTAGAGTACATTATGCTGTATTTACTTGTGTATATAATATACTGTCTGATATGAAGTTCCCATCTTTTATTTCTAATTTAACTGTCGGAAAAATTTTTTGATTACGTCTACAGTCCAGTTGACCAAACATGTCCAAAAATTGAAGAAAACCTCCATTTTTCTGGGGGCTGCCGCCCTAGAGCCCCGCAACAGTTATTTTATTTAATTTAAATGACCAAATTTATATTTTGTTATGTAAGCCACTTCGCCAATAAGTGTAAAAATAATTGGATTCTGGGGTCTGAGGCCCTCAAACCCCGCAATAGTGAGTTTAAACAAGAGAGCAAAAAAGTGGACAAGGTGCGATCAGGGGTGGACGCGGGTCAGAATTTTCGACCCGCGACCCAACCCAACCCGCGGCTCGATACTCGTGGGTAACCCGCGACCCAACCTGCGCCGTAAAGCCCGACCCGCGACCCACTTTGACCCACCACTCGGCGTACCCAGAATTTTGATGGCATATAGGAGGCTTTGATGAAAGTTAATAAAACCATAGAGTAAACCAGTGAGTTTGCAGGGGTCTGGGGGCGGCAGCCCCCAGGAAAAAATTTGGAGAATTTTTAATTTATAGGCCAAATTTTGTCAGTAGTAGTGGTTTTTTCAGTTTTCGCGGGTCGGAAAAAATTCTTTCGACCCGCGCAGCCTGAAGTGGGTACCCGAGGGTCGACCCACGGCTCAAATTTTCCGACCCAACCCAACCCACCCCGCGGGTACCCGCGGGTACCCACGACCCGCGTCCACCCCCGGGGTGCGACCCCCCCTTTTCAAAATCCTGGCTACACGCCCTAGGTAATGTTATGGTTATAGCGTGGTGGGTCAAAGTGGGTCGCGGGTCGGGTTTTACGGCGCGGGTTGGGTCGCGGGTTACCCACGAGTGTCGAGCCACGGGTTGGGTTGGGTCGCGGGTCGAAAATTTCGACCCGCGTTCACCCCTGACTGTAGGTTACATTCTGTACTCAACTGTACTTTCCAAGTACTGTACAATTTATAGGTACATCTGTCAAGTATGTAGGTATGACACGGGGCAGAACTCTGGTTGCATAACGAACTGCAACACACTCAACCTATCCTGTGTCCGTACAACCAAGAGTACATAATAGGATCCTATCCTACATATTATGTACTCTTGGTACAACGGTATACAAAGCTACAGTAGTCATGTTTTTTGATCCTTTGCCTTGTGTCTTTTTCGTCCTGTTGTTTATCCGTAAACCTACTGTATTTCTGCATATAGGTATGCCTTGTCTCCTCTTTTTACTAATACCCTTTCTAGTCCTCAGCTAATTTCATTGAACAAGCCCTTAGCGCCGGTCAGGTTGGTTACTAATCACCTAAATTATTGAACCGGTTCAATTCTGGGTTTCGCGGATCAGTGAACCACGGTTCAAAATTTTCGACCCAAACCCATTCGAACCCGTAGGTACCTACCGTAGACCCCCAGGTTCATGGTTCTTTTTAGCTTACAATCATACATGTATGAGGGGGGGATGGGGGGGGGGGGAACCCCCACCCCCCAAAAAAAATCGGGGAGCCGGGGGGGAGGGTCTCCAATATTGAGAAAAAATGGCACATTTTTGCGAAAATTTTAGGGTATTTTTGGTCGACCAGGGGAAGGGTCCCCAAAATTTTGCCGGAGAGACCCCCCTAAAATTTTGACCCCGTTACATGTATGCTTACAATCTCTAGTAAGACTTGCTTTCAAACTGAGGCAGCCAGACTAGTTAATAATGTCACTACCGTATACTCTTAAATCCTATCCTACCAAACGCGAATCAACTAATTTCTTCATATACGAAAGTCAAACTTGTAAACTCCAGCACAAGGTACAGAATTCATATTAAATAGAATTAAATAAAAAACCACTATATTCACAAAAAGTCGGAGTTCATATTGTTTGCAAAGTTTTATTAAATCAGTGAAGTATGATTTGGTCAACACAACTATACACAACCTAATGCACTGGCAATGATTCAACAACGATTCAGGCACAATGTCAGACTAAAGCCCGGTTCATACTTGTCCGTACCGGTGGCCGTTTGTCCGTAAGCAAAACTTCCGTTTGTCCATTTTTATCTGACGCTATCTGAGCCACTGCTTGAGATGGATTTTTAGACTAGACTGGAAAACCCAAAAAAGCGTGCAAAACTGAAACTTTGCAGCACTTTTTGTGTAAAATCTCTTTCCCACACGGACAAGTACATGAACCAAGCTTACTAGAGCAAGGGTATGCAACGGTTTTACAAAGTTTGTATGTCTCTGGGCCCATTCCTTTACCCAATTATATAAAGAAGTTGTAAGTTTAGTCCGTGGCATTTTTAAGCATGATTTTTAAACTGTTTAGTCGAACCGAAATAAGCTGGTTTAGTCAGGTAAAAAAATGGGGCTCAGGCAGGGTTAAAATATTCTCAGATTGTCAAAAAATAACATACTCTTGCTCAAGCTACCCCAAAAATCACAACCAAATAAGGTAAAAAGATTATTCAAGATTCAAGAAAAAACATCTTCAAACTTTAAATAGCTATGGTATTTCATAGCGCTCGTTTTTTAATAAAAATTAACCCAAAAACCCACTAATGAAACCTGAATTATTCAAAAATGCAATAAAAACAATATACTATATTAAACAAGCAACAACACAAAACAAAAACACAAAAAGCACCAAAATGAATACGAATATATAAAGAACCAAATTCAAGTATAAGTCGATTAAAACAGCATTTAAATTTAAACAAGATTAAGCCACCCTTTAAGAATCCAGTATTTTGAAAACCATTTTTTATGAAATATCCACAGACTCTGTTTTCACTTGTCAGGATAATTAAATTAAAAAAAATAAGTTACAAAAGTAGCAACTCATGATAATTCTAGAAGTTACATTCAAAAACATACTGTACAAATACACAAACAAACTGACAATTAATACATAAAACAAGCACAAAAACAGAATAAAAACAATAAAAACAATACAAATATGCTGTGTGAAATGTGACGAATACGTATATACAGGGTCCAATATGGTATATTTAATTACGAATTAACAGCAATTAATATTATATATAATAGTTAATAATATATAATAATTAGGCAGTCGTATGCAGTAAGAAGTTTGCAGTCAAAAAAGTTAGCACTAAACCAATGCAATGATACATCAACCAAAACGAAACATTTATACGAAAAACTCAAGAGAATACAAAACTATCTGTAAAAAAATCTACTGGATTAGGCAGATTAAAGTTTTAATTTAATCCGCTAAACTCATTTTTTGAAAAGCGTCC
The DNA here is from genome assembly GCA_030248245.1 of Trissonchulus sp. WLG1_4. Taxonomy (NCBI): domain Eukaryota; kingdom Metazoa; phylum Nematoda; class Enoplea; order Enoplida; family Ironidae; genus Trissonchulus; species Trissonchulus sp. WLG1_4. Next base: position 49,531 of record JASANF010020079.1, on the reverse strand, counting down.
ACGACACGGATTTCATTGTTTTTCGCTGTGTTGTGGACACCTTTGGAAATATACACAGAGAAACATACATGTAACGGGATCCACAATTTGGGGGCTCAAAGTTGAAAAAAAGCTCCAATTTTCGGGGGGGGATACCCCTTCCCATTCCCCATTATAAATGGATGCACATAAACATAACAACTAAGTTAGTATCCACTTGAGATTTCAGTAACAAAGCTATAAAAAGCTAAAAAGCAAGATTTCCTTATTGTCAGTATAAAACCTGTAAAAAAACAAGGCTGACAGGAAAATGCACTAAAAAAAGACAAAGTTGAAACTAAAAATCATGTAGCCATCCTTGAATTCTTTCAAACTTGCGAGATTAGCCATATTATGAACCTTCAAAATTATCAAAAACACTTCCCCAGCTATTTTTTACAAGTGGCGGGATTTTTTTGTAAGTTCCATTGGCGAAGTAGATTTCGCACATTTAGTCTTAATCTAATACAATTGCTATGATACTTATTCATAATAAAAAATAACAAACTTCAATTAGAATAAAGGTTTTTACAATTATTACAAAGCTAGTGGAAATTTTGCTATGTTTTCAAGTTTGGAATTCATACAGTAACACTAAAGTATCATTTCCGCCACAAAGTAAGTGAAATCCTTACACTTTCCCTAAAAACATGTTGAATTAGTTTCTACTACATAAAATTGAAAACTTAAAAAACATTTTACCAGCGCTTGTTAGAAATAACTTTAGTGCAATTATTGTTATGTCGTGAATTTTAGCCTGCGTTAATAACGCAGAAATAGTCCTAAATGGCTAAATTATGCTTCAAAGGCATATTTTACTGAATAAAATAGCCCATTTTAGACTGGAGATTAACGATTGAGTCGACGTCTTCTAAGTTAGACCGAATAATTGTAAGTTAGACCGAGTCTAAAGTCAACCGTTGTTATGAAACGCCAATTCCAAAGGAAACGGAAATTGGCAGCTCTGAAAATACTAGAAAAATCGAATCAATTAATAATAGAGATAATTTCAGCATATCAAGCAATTATGTATATAAATATTATATAAGAATTTAAATACATAAATATATAGTATATAACAGCATATAGTGCAATAAGCCAAGGCTAGACACGGAGGCTAAAAAGCAGAAAGAGAAAAAATAAAAGCAACAAAAATAATGCGGCCAAAAGCTACAGTTGCAGGTGCCAAAAAAGTCCCCAGCATTTTTTGATATCATGCAAATTCAAACTCTGAGAAAGTTATGATTTTTAATTTATTCCTAAATCCTTTTCAATGATACAAAATCACAAAACTGGCCTAGTCAATAATTGATTAAAATGTATGGAGTAATAAATTGTAAATTACAGTGACACAACCCTTGTACCTGAGCCACAAGTTGACGACCAATTTGAAATAGGTTTTTGGATTGGACTAAACTAAACTTTTAAGTATGTAAATGAGTGAAATACTACTAAGATCTACTTGAGATCCTAGCATTACCGCATGAGTAACACTTTAACAGCTATATAATTCAATTAATAAAATTTTATTTTTTCAACAAAATCTATTATGATTTCTCTGCAATACCTGTGCGTAGCTACACCAAACACTATGTATTAAATACATACATACAAATTTTGTACCCATTACACGAAATAACACGTGACATGCTGACACTAAAATATACACTGTCAAAATTCTTCAGAAATCATTCAAAATTAAAAAAAAATTAAAAAGGTAGGGCGGGGGGAAGAGTCACTTCTATACAACACTACTGGTGCTCCCTTTGGAAGAGGGGGGCTGAATATGTGCGTATTCAGTGGGTCTGTAGGCAGCGTTAGAGTACTGGTGGGGGTTGGTGTCGCGGACAAGGTCTAACTGGGCATAGGTCAGTCCCTCGTGACTCTGCCGCAGGGGGGTTAGGGTGGTGAGGGCTGGCTGCGGGGCAGAAGACCCATTGTAGACGGCAGAAATAGGCGGTGGCTTCTAGAATAAATAATATAGTGTGGCGCTTTCGTTCTGGAAACACGGAGAAGGGATATAGGTATAAAAGAGAGTATATAGAGAGCTAGTCTGTAGTCTGTCCATACTTGCTTCTAACGAAACATGCATTCCGTAGAGTCCAAAATATTTCCATGAAGGGTCATAGTCACACTGCGCCGAACATGAACTGTTATATGGATTTAGTTTAGTTTTAATTTTTTTTTTTTTATTTTTTTTTTTTTTTATTTTTTTTTTATTTTTTTTTTTTTTTTTTTTTAAAATTTTTTTTTTTTTTAATAAGTTATTAGAATAAATTTTTTATTTTTTTTGGAATTGGCCCTTAGATGAGAAGCAAGTAAAGTAAACTGAGCACTGACAAATCTAGCCTATGGATGTTTACAGTTCAAAATAATCATGAAATCAAAAGTTCAAATCCGTTTGCCTCAATGAAGCGAATTCAATATATAATTAAATTTTGAAACAAAATTCAAATTTAATAACATCCTGTATGCAGCGTAAGAAATCACTTAAGTGTAACTTATACATTGGAGTATATACATCTGTGGTGTAGCACCAACGTACGAAGGAATTTTGCGATACTAACATGAAGTGAAACACTCATAGCAATTGGTGGAAAAGCTAGGACACCCCCCTCTTGAAAATATGTAAGTATTCTCTTATGCCTAATCTGATATTTAAGCAAGAGTTCTGAAACAACCGCTTTCAAGACTTTCTCGACAAGTTTTAAATATGTCACACTGAATACAGTTTTTTGTTTTTTATAATAACCATATTCCTAAAAACCATAAAATTGCGCAAATATTGATAATCGTCGGTAGTTCTGTAGGTGACGGCTTGCAATCAAACCTAGTCTCATAAAGACAAAACCATACATAGCACGGAATGGCGGATTTTACAAAATATCATATCTTATTCAAAACTTGAATTAAATAAAAATTTAAAATTAGATAGAAAATAAAACTTCATTGGTGTCATGGTGATAGAGCATTCGGCGCAATTTACAGTATGGTTTTGCCTTTTATGAACGTGCTGCTAAACTTTTTCTATCCAAATCTACCACACTACGTCAAACAATGATATGCCAATTGCCTACGTACCTATACACTGTTTTTGTTCTGTAGAAATGCATCAATTGGATTCTAATCAATTGTCAAATTGTTCTTTACACAGCAGTAATACGAATCTAAAATACCCACCCAGCCACTTAAAAAACCAAAGCCACACCAGCAGTGGGCTTTAAGCAGTTGATAATCATGTACCTACTAAAACTACTGAAAAAACTATCTGGTAACTGTTTCACCCGTGAGTGATTCCTTTCCAAACGAAACTAAACGTAAAATTACTTTTTACTTCTAAAACTTGAAAGTTTGACCAAACAAAGGTGCCGTTTTGGGCACCCTCCTCCCTCAGCCACGAAAATTCTAAACCTTACAAATTCCTTCCCAACTCATTTCCAGACACAAAAATTACCTTTCTTGCAAATCGCCTTTTTATTTGAGAGGTCAAAACGGGTACCCCCTTACACTGTTTGTTCTTGACAAGATCGCCTTTCCTACCCCTGGGAAATTCATTTTTTGGGAGGGAGGATGAACTAAGGGGGGATTTAACTAACAAATGGTTTGTGGGGAGATCATGAGGCTACCCCCCTGTTACAAAGTGCCTCCCTGTTTAACAATAGCGAAGAGCGTATGTAGCTCCGCTAAAACTCAATTCAGTACCGTTTGAAAATTAGCCTCGAAAAAGTTACCAGATTAGGTTTTCAATGCCGGTTCTAGACTCTGGAATAACAAATCACACATTTCATTTTTTGTTGAAAACTGAAAATCATGTCAAGTTTTCTTCAACTGTGAAAAGCTTTCGAACATGCGTAAAACAATAAAACTGGTAAAAACTGCATTCAAAGCAGATATGATATCGAAGAGTTTATAATATATAATAAACACCAAAACTTAAGCACATACATAAACACTAATAGAAGTACAATTAGCAAGTGAATATAACACACAGTTTTGCAGTGGAATGGAGTTTTAAACAAAAAATAAACAAAGCGAAAAAATAGTCAAAGAAAGCATTCGTAAAAAGTGGTTATGATGCAAAAAATGTAAAGTTAATAACTAGGCCCCAAAAGCTACCGTAAAAAGCAGTATTGTTAATATAAAAAAAACAATGCAATTAGTACACGATCTACTACTTTATGTCAATGCAAATTTTTGAACTTTATTTTTCAATTTTTTTTACAACTTTTACCAGATAAAAATTGCTGATTGATTCCTACACAGCTCAAACTGAAAGCCAGTTATAACTAGTGAGCTAAAATTATAAAAGAATGACAAGTTAAAACTGTTTAAGTCTCATTTAAATAAGTTAAAATCTAATGCGCTAAATCCATCTATAAAAAGTACGCAGTCCGCTGCTTAACGGCCTGAGTTTGCAAAAAAATTAAAAACCCCTACAATATTCCTATATTAATGCTACCTAAATAAATAAAAAGTAATAATTAGTAATAAGTAATAACTAATAACAGAAGCAGCACTTACATGCAAACTTTTGACTAGGACAGCAGAAGGGGGGATATGTGTGGGTGAGGTGGGGGTGGGTGTGGGAAAGAGTTAAACGGATGACATTTTCGGCGAAGCCCGCTGAAACAGAACAAAACAGAACACAATGCAGAGAAACAAAGCAAAAATAAAGAAAAACAGAACACAACAAAAATTCCACACTGGCGGCACGATTGCGTAAAAGCCGATCAAGCCAAAAGCTGAGCTGTTTTTAGATCTGTTTTAATAATAGTTCACGAAGCTAACTAAGCTAAGCTCTTCTAAGGTTGTTTTTTTAATTCAAGATTGATTTTAATTGTTTTTATGGCATACACACGCAAATTTCCACCACTTTTTATCTCTCGATACAAAAAACATTTGATGAATACGGTTCTGACCTATACAGTTTTTTCAAAATTATTGTCATTAAAAACTGTAAAAATATTAATTAGTTAATCTTCAAGCAAAAAATAATCAACTTTTGATGTCACAACCGAAAATTTACACAATCGCCCCAGAAAAATTCACTGTGATGTGTTTGAAATCATAACTCCGTCAAGAGACACCCAGAAAAATGTGAAATATGGTGTATTACTACTGGTTCTATAACGCAAGACATCATAGCACAGTGAAGCGGTTTAACCCACAGAACACCGAAATGGTATGCCAGTGTTGTTAAAAGTCGAGCTTAAAGTAGATACTTCAAAGTGATATTCAAATTCTAAAGCCACACACACATACAGATGCAAATGCAATACTTGGAAGAAAATGACTACCGTTTTGATTTTTTTAAATAAAAATTTAAAAAAACGTACTCTATATTTTACTATGTACTTATTCATTGTTTATTAAAAAATAAAACTACATAATGCCCTGTGAAATTTTGAACAAAATATTTTTTGTAATTTCATAAAAGAATTTAAGGATCGTCACAATTCTATTGCACTTATATCCAAAATTATGATTTTCAATAACTTTTGTATAAATTAATTAACGAAATTCTGCTTTTGACACAAAATTTGAAATTAAATGATATTTAGATCGTGCAGGTTTACGGAGTGAGTACGACACAAGACGGGGTTTAAAAAAATCGTAACATACTGATATCCTTTGATTAGGCTTAAAGAAAAACCCAACAAAGTTAATAGTCTAAAATATTTTCAAAACCAACTTGAATAACCCTATAAATTAAAAATTTAAAGTATATGTATATATATATCCCCTGTCATTTGACCGCCAAAGTCTATTTAGAGAATAATACAGTCGTAAGTTCACTCAGTCGATAAAATTAAAAAAATAAATTTGGTTACAACAAGGTAACTGACAAGTATTAAACGATTCTTATTCCTATACTTATAACAGCTATCTTAAATCCTAATTACAACCTACAGTATATATGTATTGTCAGTGTCGATTCATACTTACAGCCGTACATCCGTTCAGTCAACAGAAATATCGCAAAATCACGCACCGCGTAATATACCAGATGTATATAATTAGTATCGTGATTCAATCGAAATCGAACAAACGTATGCATACGGCTGCCATTATAGTGAATCGACTTTAATTGCAGAAGCAAAAGCTTAAAGCCCACTGAAAGGCGACCGGAGACTGAAGCAGAAGCCACAGACCACTGAAGCAACATTACCAGGCATTGAGTCAATTGGGTGGGGGGGATCGGAATCGGGAGGGGGGGTTGGAGCCACAGCAAGCTGCATGCAGGACAAGGACAAGTCATGCAAAGTGCAATTCACTAGAGTGGTTGACTTAGGCTCCATTCATACTTACAGCCGTATGTCCGTCGGTAAAAAAATGACCAAAATCAAGCCACTCATAATATATAAAGTATGTAAGGTGAGCGAAACTGTGTCGTAGAATAGACGTCAAACGACTGTCCAAACACCATAGGGCTGTAAACATATATATATACATGTAACGGGAACGGAATCAAAATTTTGGGGGGCCTCTCCGCCCAAATTTCGGGGCCCTCCCCCGCTGAACGACCAAAAATACCCCAAATTTTGCAAAATTTTCCCAAAAAAGTGCAATTTTACTAAATGTTGCCCAAATTCTCGGGACCCCCCCCCTCATACATGTATGGCTGTAAAATGAATCTACAAAAATCACTACCAAAGCCCAGAGTTCATACTTGTTTTAGAAAACATAGGATAAAGCATTGCCAAAATCGGTTTGACTCATTTTTCAACTGATTCCAACTTTGTTCAAGCAAAAAATGCCACACTTAGTTTTGCAGTTTTTGTAAATCGACAGGGGACAAAACAATATCAAACATAGAGGCGTGTTTTTTGTCATGCAAATAGAAGAATTCGACCATATTTAATAAAGCAATCATCGGAATACAAAGGTATCGAACATAGACTGGGTTTAGAAACCTGGCCACGCAAGCGGTAACCCGTACAAACCAGTAAAAGTGCATGCAGACACCCTAAAAGCTACCTTAGTAGTATATTATGCATTCTTCAAATTTTGTTACTCTTTAGTGATGATAATATCTTAAGCTGCAGACATTTCAGTATTGCAAAAATCCAAACTTACATCTATTCAAACTTCAAATTTGGTGAATTCAGAATTCTATAGACTCAACAGCAAGCAAACTGCAGCCTGGTTATTCATGATCATACATGTATGAGGGGGGGTGGGGGGGACCCCCCCCCCCCCGAAATCGAGGACCCGGGGGGGAGGGTCCCCAAAATTTGGGCAAAATTCAGAAAAAATTGCCCTTTTTGGCGAAATTTTTAGAAAATTTTTGCAAAATTTAGGGTATTTTGGTCAATCTAGGGGGGAGGGTACCCTAAATTTGGCCGGAGAGGACCCCCCAAAATTTGAACCCCGTTACATGTATGTTCATGATAAGTTTCAAATTCATAATAATATTATATACATAGCTTTAGCTTTCTTTTGATATCTGGTTTAAACAGAGAAAAGCCCAGTTCATACTTGACCTTAACATTTAGATTTAGCTTTCTGCGTGCGGCTATCAAACAGCGACAATTTTAGGTCATCTATTGCGAAGCATTCATAGAATTATCGTTTCGTCTAAATTTTTGCAAAGAAACTTGACTTGAGTATAACTTTCTTCCTGCAAAAAATTAGCCCATATAGCCACGTAGTTTTCTTGGAACTGCTTAAGGACAAGCATAAGGACAAGTATGAATCGAACGTCCTCAAAACTGAACTTATGAAGACAGTCTGAATTCTACGCGTGATTGAGACACAGAAACCGTTGAATGCAAATAACTAAATAACTAATGAATTAAATAATTAACTAATTCAAATTTTCTAGATCTTATAAAATATAATACTACAAAACAAGCAAATATAGAGTTAAGTTAATGTGTAGCACTTTTCAAGTTTGGTCTATCTCTTACTGTAGCAGTCTGAGTGAGAAAAGTTTTTTGGCCGGTTAGAAAAGCTAAGGAGCAGAGAAGAGCTACTAAAAGATAGACCATTGTCCCATATTATTGACTGCTACAAACCATTACTGCATTCAACAGCCTTCCACCAATAGGACAAACACTGAGGCAAGCAAACAGATTTTAGTAAAACATAAATAAGCATTTTTTACAAAAATGGCGTTGTGTAAAGATCGGAAAAAATGTCATCAAAGGTTAGTAGTACATAGAAAACAGCATGGCATTACAAAACCAACAAATAATTAAAGTACATCACAATAAAGCCTTGGAAATGCTAAACTCTAAAAAAACAGAAATGTAAGTTCCAATTTAAGGCAACCAGTTAGCCTACAGAGAAAGGGATAAAAACATCTGAAGAAAGATTTTAATTAAATTGACAATTTTTTCCAAATTCCACGTAGAAAGTAAACTTTCAAATCGATATTACCAGAAAAAGAACAGAAAAAAGGCTCACAAGTCACCACTAGACAAATAGCAAAAACTAGAACCAACGACTGAATCAAAATCAAAAAAGTAGTTAATAATCAATAAAAACACATGGGGAAAGTGAAAAAACAACAAAAAATAATAAAAAACATTCAAGACAAAACAGAGACGGGGAGGAGAGAGGTCCTATACTGCCACCTCTTTAGACACATAGCCAGTAGCAGGCTGCGGCTGCATGGGGTAGGGGTGGTGTTGGTGTGGGGCTATTAATTGCTGCTGAGGGGTGCCTGAGGGGGGGCTCCTGGTAATGAGTTGCTGCTGCGTCGGGGGCAAGTAGGCCGAGGGGGGTGCCCGTACCTCTGAGCTGTAGCTGTTGTCCATGGAGGGCGGCGGGGACTTGCGCGGGAGGGGCTCGGGCTCGGTGCGTACTTGCTCTATGTGGTGGTGGCTGGGCGCGATGCTGAAACAAAATGAAACACTGCAATCTGATTGGCTGATGGCCTGAAAAGACTGCAATCTGATTGGCTGATGGCCTGAAAAGACTACATTCTGACTGGCTGATGGCCGAAAAGACTACATTCTGATTGGCTGATGGCCGAAAAAGACTGCATTCTGATTGGCTGATGGCATTATAGACTGCACTCTGATTGGCTGATCCCTTAAAGACAGCATGCTGATGGGCTGATGGCCGCAAAAACTACATTATGGATTGATTGATGCACTAAGATTGCATTAAGACTGCAATCTGATTGGCTGGTGGCATAAAAGACTGCGATCCGATTGGCTGATCGCTAGCAAAACTAGAATCTGATTGGCTGGCAGGATCCGTAGTCCGTACCTATGTCAATGGTGTGAACCGCAACGTATGTAATCCAGACTCGGTTTTGGAAAGTAAAGTCATACGTTCTTAGCTTAGTTCAACATTCTGGGTCATTTTCCTGATAAAATGGAACTAAATATATTGTATCCTAGAAGCACATATTTTTTCCGGGTTTTTTAAAAATTCTTGACGTTGACCTAGTTGTTATTCTGCAGTTGATGTCATTTCTGGATTCTGCCATGCCCTTATGTAACATGTACGTATATATTGCGTAAATATTATGAAATGAAACTAACAAAAACTGAAATAATCCTCGAGTATTGTAATAATTCCAGTACTATAAAAATACTTTTCTATAAAAATACTTTTCATGTTCACAGTTCACACTGTTTTTAGCTATGTTTCCAACCAAATTACAAACATTCTGAGCGCATATACGCAGAATGTATATATTATATATCTACCATGCACAAGCAAGTTTTATCAAACTTTCAAAATTAAAATTTTATCAGTAGTTACCGTTCATATATACGTACTGGCATATCAACTGCAGGGTGTCAAATAAAATGTGAGAAAATCAATCATCAACACTGGGAAAACTTGCCTTAAAAAAGAACAAGTTACTGTTATTAAATCCTAATTGGCTAACAGAATCTTCGTACAGTGAATTCTCTGAATGTTTTGACTGTGCCATTGTGACTTGCATTAAAAACGGTAACATAAACTATGTCCATAAATAACGTCGATTTAGAATACTAAATCCAAGACATTTAGTTTAGGACGTGCTACAAAGCTTGCTTGACACGTGTTTTCAGTTTGGTTTTTCTGACGTTTATTTTCATTTACAGATTTCCAAAACATACGTACTTTCTGCATTGTTTAGCTTGGTCTCCACTATACGTATATATGATTTTATATATATATATATATATATATATATATATATATATATATATATATATATATATATATATATATATATATATATATATTATATATATATATAAACTGACACAAGCTCACACTATGATGTCAGCAGGAGTCAGCAAAGTTCGCCAAAACTCACCGCCACTTACGTAACAGCTACTTAGCTGAACACCAACAAACTACAAAGTACTTGTAGAGTTTGCAAATTGTAAAAAATGAAGTGGCAGTCTGAAAAACATCTGGCGACATGAGTCGCCAGAAAAAAATGAAGAAATTTTGATAGATGTGTTTTACAGTTTTGATTTGATAGTCAGAATTTATAAATACTAAACAATCACACATGCATGTCTAGACACAAGTTAGGGTGAAGGTAACCCGCGGATAGATACCATCCTTTGGCGTGTCCGCCGTCGGGTGCGGTGCTCATCTCTGTTACAAAGCCCTGGAGCGTCAGGGGTGCCACAGCCACTTCAAGAGTGACTATATCCGTTGAGAGGAAGTGGATAATATAATATAATGCCATATTTTTTCAAAAATTTAGCAAAACCTAGGGTATTTTCTGTCAATCGGGGAGGAGGGACGAGAGACCCCAAAAATTGGCCGACGACCACTCACAAAATTTACACCCGGTCACATATATCGGATGAAGCAACATCCGCCTCTTTTCGCCTACGCCTTATCTGTATCAAAATTTCACAACTAGAAAACCAAAGTCTAAACATAATATATATGTGAAACCACCACCTACTAGAGTTCGCAACGGGTCCAAGTTTTTCGACCCGACCCGACCCGAGATAGATTCCAACCCGACCCGACCCGAGATAAATTCCAACCCGACCCGACCCGAGATAGATTCCAACCCGACCCGACCCGACCCGAGATAGATTCCAACCCGACCCGACCCGAGATAGATTCCAACCCGACCCGACCCGACCCGAGATAGATTCCAACCCGACCCGACCCGACCCGAGATAGATTCCAACCCGACCCGACCCGACCCGAGATAGATTCCATCCCGACCCGACCCGAGATAGATTCCAACCCGACCCGACCCGACCCGAGATAGATTCCAACCCGACCCGACCCGACCCGAGATAGATTCCAACCCGACCCCGACCCGACCCATATAGATTCCAACCCGACCCGACCCGACCCCGAATAATTCCAACCCGACCCGATCAGATTCCAACCCCGACCCGACCCCACCCGAGATACATTCCAACACGTCCCGACCCGAGATAGTTTACAACCCGACCCGACCCGAGATAATATTCCAAACCTACCCGACCCGACCCGAGATAGATTCCAACCCGACCCGACCCGACACCATATAGAATCCAACCCGACCCGACCCGACCCTATTTACATTCCAACCCGACCCGACCCGACCCGAGATAGATTCCAACCCGACCCCACCCGACCCGAGGTAGATTCCAACCCGACCCGACCCAACCCAATAGATTCCAACCCGACCCGAGATAGATTCCAACCCGACCCGACCCGAGATAGATTCCAACCCGACCCCACCCCAGATAGATTCCAACCCGACCCGACCCGACCCGAGATAGATTCCAACCCGACCCGACCCGACCCGAGATAGATTCCAACCCGACCCGACCCGACCCGAGATAGATTCCAACCCGACCCGAGATAGATTCCAACCCGACCCGACCCGACCCGAGATAGATTCCTACATGACCCGACCCGAGATAGATTCCAACCCGACCCGACCCGAGATAGATTCCAACCCGACCCGACCCGAGATAGATTCCAAGCCGACCCGACCCGACCCGACCCGAGATAGATTCCAACACGACCCGACCCGACCCGAGATAGATTCCAACCCGACCCGACCCGACCCGAGATAGATTCCAACCCGACCCGACCCGAGATAGATTCCAGCCCGACCCGACCCGAGATAGATTCCAACCCGACCCGACCCGAGATAGATTCCAACCCGACCCGACCCGACCCGACCCGACCTAACCCGACGTCTCGTCAAGCTGCTATACAAACTCTCAAACACAAAATTTTTTTGTTATTAGTTTTTCGTGATATTATGTAGGTGATAGGCTCCGCGAATCTGCAGTCTAGTTACCGTTCTGCCCACGGGTCCAGTAGCCTAAGAAAATGGTCAAAACCGCAAAATTTAACATCAAAATCTAGGATTTATAACCAAAAGTTTTGACCCGAACTGACCCGCTCAACCCGCGGGTCGGGAAATCTCAACCCAACCCGACCCGACCCGAGCAGGCCCAACCCGACCCGACCCGACCCGATTGCGAACTCTACCACCTACTGGCCAAAAAATTGCCAAAATTTTGATTAGCCTTTAGCGCAATTGTGGGGTATGTTGTCATAGCTATCTCACAATGTTCGCATGTCCTCCTGAAATAATGGCAGTATTTCATTCACCTGTGCCATATAACTACAAATTTTGTCCAAACTATACATTCATGAATTATAAATAGGCGAAAATACGTACGCAAAATCTACCGCGTGATTCCGAATGAGTAAACTGAATGTAACCTTGAAAACCCAAACTCAAAATGCACAAGAGGAAAATTTAAAATTCAAAATTTCACTATAATTAGAGGGTTTTAGGCTTGTGAGCTGTCAATGGGGTTTCATGCGACGCAAATTATGTTAACATACAGCTTTACACACAAAACATATTGTACAGTCATACACACGCACACTCATACACACAACTTATGGACGCGCACTATTAAGCACGTGTGCGAGCAAAGTTGTAAAGCTTTGTAGGGGGCTTAAAGTATCTTTGGCGTATATTAAGATTTCTTTTTCTGGCTAATTTAGAACCCCCTTTTCCTAAACCTCACTCAGTATGTTACAATTTAAGCAAAGCAGCACAGAACGTTTGAAATAAAAAATTTTCACCCCCCGAGTGTAAACTTTTTTGTCGTACACGCTGTTGAGTAACAACCTTTAGTACAATAGTTAGTACACTAGTTGAAAGCAAAATAAAGATAGACTATTAATTCATCCTAACCATAACGTGTAGCAGCCCAAACTCTACTACAAAGTGTGGGGAAACTATTATAAAAGTTTTAAAACCTATACACACTGACAATAGACGATTAAACTCAAGGGTAAATTCAAACTTCTCAAGAGGGCATAAAACTAAAAACTTTACTAAGCCTAACCCTATCACAATAGCACAGCAAATAGACAGCGGTTAACAATAGACTGTAAGTTGTAAACTCTCTGTCGTATTGTGTGACATAATATAAAGAGTAGCTATGTTACGTGTTAGCTACGAAAATAATGTCTCAAAAGAAAGCATGAGACACTATTACTGTACACTTGTTACTAGCTAGGTCGCACTGTAACGAAACTTACTTTGAGTGATACTTTTGCTCTTTAGTTGTTGAGGGTTTTTTCTTCGTATCCGCTAAAAAAATTATAATACAAGCTATTATAATTTAAAAAATCAACAAAAAATGTCAAAGATAGTGAATTTAACATAAAACTTTATTTCGGAAATTTCCTTTCTCTCTAAAACTCCTATCTACAATGCATCATCCTTAATTTCAAATTATGACATATACACAACGTTAGCTTAATATAAACGAAATAATTTTAATTAAAATAATTGAATAATTAATTATTTAATAAAATAATTAATAAATCCAAAGTCCTACGAGCAAAACAAGCCAGTCGTCGCCACCAGCAAAAAGCGCATCCGCAGAACAGCAGAAATAAAATGATCACAATCGGCAGAATAACAGCCAGGGCGGTCTTGTTCACTCCATCGTCCTCGTTGTGGTCGCCTGAAACAGAGGGAGCCAATCAGATGCGCGTTACCATGGCAACCAAAGAATCAGATTGGCTGAATCCTTATTTCTTAATAAGCCAGGTTCATACTTGTCCCTAACTCCCTAAGCAAGTCCGAGAAAACAGACATGCCAATTCAATGCCAACAATTCATGCCAAAACTTGATAGAAAAAAATGTCCCACAGTTATTATTAGCTATTCCAAACATAAAACTGCGCATCGAAAAATTCAGCTAGATGCTAAATTTAAGTAGATTATGATCGAGTCAATCAAACTGAATTGAGACTTAACGGCTGAAGGCTCAGAAACAGGCTAACACTCAAATCACTGAGATGATAATCCATTCAATGTCACCTTCAGACGGTAGTCATAAGAATACTTTCAAAAAATTTTCACAGATATTAACTTATCAATAACAACAAAAATAAAGCACATAGTTTTAAAAACAAACAACAAATAAAAACAATTATCACAACAGTCATACTCATATTAAAGCATACACAAGCAACGCACTAAAAGCGAGGGCTGGCAATGTTAAAACATTCAAAAAAAACTTGAGAGAAAATGTCAAAAACAGGTCAAAAAAGTACAAAAAAGTGGCCACCAATATTGTCTGAAGCAGCGCATGCCATTCGATGAAAATTCAGATGCCGTAAAAATTACCAAATCGGTAGCAAGTTAGACTTTTAGTCGTCTTTGAGCTGTGATTGTTTCTGTGTCTGTTGTCTGATTTCTGTCTCAGCAGACTACGAGTGTCACGAAAAGCGGCAGTCTTGCCAGCCCCGCAGTCTAAACCAAACCACAAGGGTGCAATGCATAAAGGCAGTCTGAACTCAGTCAAGCTACTAAGCTAGACTCAGTCTAAACCATACATGTATGATGAAAGGGAAGGGATGGGAGGGACCCCCTCAAAATAGAGGAGCCGGGGGACGGTCTCCAATATTTGAGCAAAGGTTAAAAAATGGCACTTTTTAGGAAAATTTACAAAATTTTGCCAAATTTAGGGTATTTTCGGCTGATCAGGGGAGGGAGGGTGGCCAAAAATTTGGCCAGTGAGGCCCTCCCAAAATCTTAACCCCGTTACAGTACAGGTATGGTCTAAACTCAGTCAATCTGTCAGTCTGTTATTGCAAGAATGTGTGCACTACAATAATTTTTCAATGATAGCAATGTGGTAAGATACAGCTCAACAGTATGTTTCATAGGTCACTAGTAACATTTGAATGAGCCTGTTGAAGTAGCATTAAGTCTTTAATAGGTTCGCAGCTATAATATTGTAATATAGCATGCTATAATACAGCTTGTATATACATAATGCTCGTACACACCAGGGTTTTTTTGGGCAAAATACGGGGCAAATGCTCACGATTTTGAAATTTTGCTCACCAAAATTGAAATTTTGCTCAAATTCTGCTCACCGCTCTGAAAGCGACCCCATATGGTTTTTTATGGTCCGCCTAAAAAAATTTCCGATAGGTCTCCAATTGACTAAATTTGACCTAAAAATAAAAAATTTCTTCAATTTTTTTTCTGGGGGCCGCCGCCCCCAGACCCCTGCAACTCCATGGCTTAGTATTCCTAGCTTTTATCTTTGACGAAGGCATATGCATGCGAGGGCGTAGCCAGGGGGGTTTATTCCTTTTAGTCGAACTTGAAGAAATTGTCAACAAGGATCCCCGCTGTAGTTTTTATCGCTCCACCGAAAACATTCTGATAGGTCTCCAATTGGCCAAATTTCGCCTAGAAAGCAAAAAATTCTCGATTTTTTTCCTGGGGGCTGCCGCCCCCAGACCCCTACACTGTGGCTTAATTATCCTTGTTATTAAGCGTATATATGCAGGTCTACAAGAGTACATTATGCTGCATTTACGTGTGTAATACACTTTTTGATGTGACGTTCCCGTCTCTTGTTTTAATTCTCCTGCCTGAAAAAATTTCTGTTCCGTCTCCAGTTGACCAAATTCGGCCTAAAATTTGAAAAAATTACCAAAATTTTGTTCATGTAATAGTGAGTGTTAAAAAGAGAGCAAAAAGTGAACAAAGCGACAAGCGACCCCCGTTTTTTATCCTGGCTACGCCCCTGTAGGCATGTGTATGTATGGGTGCATTGTGCACCTTTTAATTGCTCGAATAACCAAATTTAAATTTAGAAATTCAAAAAAATTTCTTTTCTGGGGGTTGCCGTACCAGGACCGCTGCAACGTTACCTACGGTTCCTGGTTATTATCTTCCATTGTATTTTTTGCATAAAAATTGCTAAAAGTTGCATTTTGATTCGAAAAGTACATTATTAGAAATCAAAAATTCACTCTCCCTGAAACTTGTTTGTGGGTACATACAGGACTGATATCGTTTTAGCTTTTCTACCTCAATAAAAATGACGATTGTAGTCATTTTACGGTGCCCAATGGCAAAAATTTTTGTAATATTTCCAGATTTGGTAGCTTTTGGACTCTCGCTGGCCCACTAAATGTGTATATAATCTTTGGTGTTTTGAGCTCCAGTCTCACTTCACATAAAATTTGCGTTGTTTTGGAACGAAATGTGCTAATATGTGTCGCTTTTGGCGATAACCATGTATAAAACGTAAACTAGCAAATTTACGATTTGCTCACCGATCTGAAATTTTGCTAACTGAAATTGAGATTTTGCTCAATTTTGCTCACTATTTTTTTTTGAAAAAAAACCCCTGGTACACACCATGTTTGACGTCTGACTAACGAGAACTGAGAACGCAATCCAAAAAAACAGCCAAAAAATAACTTCACGATTAATCTACAATAATTGTGAGATAATTATGGCTTACGCTTGGCGAGTTCATATACACTTGGTTGCAAGGGTGTTTGTCCGTTTGTCCGTAAGCAAAATAATATTGTTTGGTCAATTTTTTACGCAAAAATGAACAGCGCTTCCTAAACGGCCACGTTGTGGTGTGTAAGCTAGCCTAGTGACCCTAATGAATGGACAAAGAACATGCCAGCAGCTGTAACTGTATTGGCTTACACAATGGACGCAAATCCGAACTAGCACTTAGCAGTCAAACTCTAAACGAAGACTACCACCTAAAATGTCTTACAGCAACTGATTTTGAACTCAGACTGACTTTATGCTTTCCACAGTAAGGTTATCTGGTTATAGCATGCAAATTGGGACAATTTAATTTATAGTCATGTCAGCAGTGGTGAGCGAAAAACCGACACCGTGATAATAGAGCATAGAACGGTGCAGAAATGATTTATCTCGGCAAAAAGTTTGTGACAATATAATATTATAAGCAAATCAAAAGAATTTTGAATTTCAAAAAATCAAAACGAAACGGAAATTCAACAAAACTAAAAGTAAACCAATCCTCAGTATCGAATCATGCTAAAAATGACAGTTGAGGAATCAAAAAAACAAAACTAAAGCAATCATACATGTACACGGGGTCTCGGTCTGGGGGGGGGGGGCTCGTCCCGAAATTTTCGACATTTTAGGGGAGGGGCTTGTCGAGATTTTTTGTCCCAAAAACGCCAAAATTTCCAATTTTTGCCTAAAAATGGGAAATTTTTTGCGAAATTCCGATTTTTTCGCTTTCTGCTCCTTTTTGAAGCATTTTAGGGCGATCTGAGGCGATTTTGGAGTTTCAAGGAGGGGGGGGGGTTGTCCCGACGGGTCAAATCTGTGGGGGGCTTGTCCCGAAATTTCAAATCTGGGGGGGGGGGCTTGGCCCCCCCCCCCAGACCCCCCCGTGTACATCTGTGCATAAAATATAAAAAATGAAGATATAAAAAATAAAATGGGGCCCAAGTCCTATATCCGGCACTTTCCAGCACTTTTCTAAAAATGAGGTACCATCATTTCCGAACAGTGTCGCCTGTCGGCTATGGTATAAAGGCCCAGCGGAAATGAACAAGCTTCAAGAGCTGCTTCATTCTCGCAGGCCCATAATACCATATTTAGAAGAGTGCCGGATATAGGACTTGGGACGTAATTTTTGACCGGTCATACGGCTGTAAGTATGAATCGAACAAAGCACTAGCTATAAAAAACTCAACCTGCTTCTTACCATTAATATGGCTAAGTGATATTTCAAAGGGCGGATTCAGTTGCCCTTCGCGATTTTTGGCATTAAACTGGAAAACTTTGTTCTTGTCTTCAGCTTGCATAGGATTCAAGATCAAGTAGGCTTCGTAGCAGTCGTCATAGGTTTGGTTCTAAACACGTTAAAAGTGCAGCGTATATAAGTGGGTGCTGGTGAGTTCCCCCTCAAAAATCGAGTGGGTTTTTTAGTGCACCCCCAGTTGATAAAAAGCCCGTTGACCACATTACAAAACGTAGTGTCTGACTACAAAAGCATAATATTACACCAGCACTCTAATCATAATATCGGTCATCGGGCCCGAGCCCCCCAAAAATCGACGGACCCGGGGGGATGCGGCCCGAAAAACAGAGCAGTGGATAAAAAAGGCACTTCTGTAATCCTACATATTTTTTTAAATTTACAATTCAGACTATATACTTTTGGGTCTGCCAGCGAACTGGGATCTGTAAACTCTGCCTTTAAGCCCCCCCCCCCCCCCCAAAAAAAAAAGTACGCCACAACTTCACAAAATAAACTTCGTCCGCGTCACCATATGTCTTCGTCATAAGCAGGTATATCTATCTACCTTGGTGGGCTGTGAGGCGAACATATTGTCCTGTCGCTGTCCCATCTCCAGCCGGGTGCCGGCCACGTCCCACCAGACGGAGTCCGGGGCCGGGTTGGCGCAATAGGAGACCGGAAGGACCACCTGTTCGTTGCCCTGATTGTCCACCTCCTTGTAGGGCTGCTGCTGCTCCTGACCCAGGCGTGGGACGTCTGAAAAAATATGGCACACTGTAGGTCTTATCCAAAATTGGACTTAGCGGATTAGTTTTAACCTTATTTCTTCAACAACGCAGCGTCAGTCGTAACGTAACACATTGAAACTTGACACACACCGAGGTACTGTATGTGAGCCATGTGGGGCAAAATTTCAGCCAGCTATTTTCGTTTTGTGCTGCGTTATTAGCAAAATTAATTTGAATCTGATCCGTTAAATCCAATTTTGGATAAGGCCCAAGTCTAACCAAAAAGTTATTGAACACTGAGTAGAAACTGGTGGTGTGCTTTCAGCAGCTACTCGCTGTAGTCTTGACTGATGAAGAAACGGTTTCTTTTATCTTAGTGTCTTTGTCTTTTTTTGGTCACACCTCTAACCACAAATTGCTGAACCCTGAGACACAGCATGAGGCTTGATTTTTGTGACTACTCGCTCTCGCTGTACTCTTGATGCTGGCTATTCGTTCTTTTCGTAATGAACTTGCGTGTTTATTACAGTGTCAAAAACGTGTCGTGTTTATTTTTTTTAGTAAAAACGTGTCGTGTTTATTGTTTATTTTCGTAACGTGTTTATTGCGTGTCAAAAACATCATTACAGGTTGATTTTAATGACTAACTTGATCCACATAATTAATTTACTTCAATTTAATCAATTAAATAGTTTAACCCAATCCTTTTAACTAACTTGACAAATCCAATTAATCACCTAAATCATCCAATTCATATAAAGGCCCTATTGTTTCAGCCCGACCGAACGCATTCCAACCGCACCTGTAATCTGAACATGGGCTGTCTTTCCTTGCGGCTCGTTGAGTTGTGGGAAACAGAAGAGTTCATTCTCGGCCACTTCGCTACACGCCGAACACCAATAGTTGCCGGCCATGGAGTAGTCGCTTAGACGCAGCTGGCACGAGGATTGGACTATCTGAAAAAATAAACAATAAAATTTAAAATTCAAGTGTTAAGTTAAATTAAGATATGTCATTGTGTCCAGAAGTATTAGTGTATATTGTATGGATATATGGAAGAAAGGTATATATGTATAGCCTAAAGATAGTAGGATGATCTGAAAGTGAGCCTTCATTTAACCGTTTTCAACTCTCAATAGCCCTAATCTAGAGATTAGGTTAAGACCCAAATACAATTTTCTTTTCAGTGATTGCTACAACATAATACGTCAAGATATGACATGACAGTATTAAATAAGATGAACTTTATCATATCAACTGCAAACAAAATCAAATCTGCGAAGTTTTCCAAAAAGAAATCATAAGAAATAACAACAAAAGCATGGTTGCACCTCAGAATGACTAGTGGATCATAGAGGCAACAAAAGTGTGCCTACATGATCACTGTATTTTATAACTAATAGACTGCACAAACCGGCAAATTCAAAACAGAAAGCGGCACAACAAAATAACCGTGCTTTAACAAAATCAAAAACTAACTTGAATTAAAATTAGTCGTTTGATTACTTCGTTTAGTAGTCTATTAGTATTCTAGTTAAAGTTAAGGTTTTGATTAAGTATTAAGGAATTCTTAGATATTATTATTATTATTACACACATATGCAGATATATACGTTGTTATCAAACGTGAATCACGTCATGTACCTGCATTTAACATATGAACTTAAAGGGCACCCTCAGGGGTGGTAATGCTCCTTAACCGGGTAATAATATATACGGTCTCAAGTGTTCAGTCCAATGCTAAAACGGGTTATATGGGCGTGGGGGGGTTTTCACTTCCCCCCCCCGCCAAGAAGGCACCCGCACCCCCCCAAGACAGGTCCGTCACCCCCCACCCAGAATGTTTTGAAGGCAGCTCACGAGGCAAAAATAGCCGGAAAAATTGCTTCGCACCCCCCCCCCCCCCGGCGGCTCACCCCCCAGAATTCAGTAGCTGCCCACGTATGGTCATGCCCACACAATACGTGTCGCAGCTGAAATATCAAACTGTCATTTTGTGCTAAAAAGTAGTCAGTTCATTCATGAACTTACTGGAGTTCCCCCTTCTATAATAATCCGGCTGTGCCCCCTCAAATGTTGGTAATTATGGCGACCATAGTTATCACGTATAGTTATGTACGTAAGTGGTATGCACAGACATATACGTATGTCACACGGTTGTCACTACTATGTCACTATGTAGCGCGTTGTATCTAAATAGCCTATAGCAACACAAAAATGCACAAAATTAAGCTACAAACCACGTCAACAAATCATAATCAAGTGAGTGAAAAATATAAAATAAAAAATAGATATATAACACACCACTCTGCATGTAAAAAATCAAGGTGGTAAAAAACATATGGTGATTTTAAAGGAAGCAACCCTCCAGCCACAGCCCACTCTCATATAGCTGACAGTCCCCCCAACTTTCCTTTCGAAAATATGATACTATCCACTTGTTAGGTTGTGCCAGTACAAAAATTCAGTGTTATAAGCCTTCCGCAGGAGTGTATTATAAAATACAAATAAATCTGTATATGGGTCCAAATGTGGTAGAGCAAAAGCGTTAGTTAAGTATTAAGTTTCGATCAAATTCGTTTAATAGATAAGAAATAAAATAGGCCTCAAGCAAAGACTGTTTACGGATACAAACAAAACTATGCTTTACTACTACTCCAGAACAGAGTTATTGTCTACAAAACTAAAATAATGAGTTCATAGCAAAGTAACAACCAGATGTTAACCACAATTAATTAAATAAGATAACCAATAAATTAATTCAACTAAAAAAAGTAGTAGGTATTAAAAAAATCGCCGTGCATCACACCAAGCCGAAACTCCGTTGTCTTACCACTGCCGTGGGCGTCTTCCGGCGCGAAGTAGGCTAAAAAGTGCAACACAGATTGCTTGGCTAAATATGGGACAATATTGGAGGGGGAGAGGGGGTGGACGGACAATCACACACCACCGAAACCTCAGTTGCAGACATCATACGTGGGCCAGGGGGCAGGGGTGAGGCCCCCTTAAGCCCGGTTCATACTCGTCCTTGTCCTTGTCCCTGTCATTTTGTCCCTAAGCGATTTCAGAAAAACTGCAAGGCCACATATGCCATTTTTTTGCATGACGATAGTTGAGGGCAATTCTAGACCGTATGTACATAATTAGTTTAAACGCATTTGTCCATTCTGCACAGCAGTTGACCGAAATTTGTCCTGTTCCCTGCCCCTGTGTCCTTAAGGTCGAGTATGAACCGGGCTTTATTGAAGGGGTGGGAGGTGTGTGTGTGTGTGTGTGTGTGTGTGTGTGTGTGTGTGTGTGTATGCATAAATGTAGTTGCGGGGGGGATGGGGGGGAAGACCCTCCAAAATTCGGTCCCGGGGGAGGGAGGGGGGGTCCCACCAGGGGGGAAAGAGGGGGGAGGGTGCCGGCGGGAGCAAAATTTTGGCCAAAATTTAAGAAAATCGGCATTTTTTCGTGAAATTTAAGCGATTTTTACCAAAATTTTCGCCAAAATTTGTCAACATCGGTGTTTTTTGGTCAAAAAAGCTAAAAATGCGTCATTTTTGGGAGGAAGGGGGGTCAAAAATGAGTTGACGCAGGGGAGGGGGGGTCCCA
Source organism: Trissonchulus sp. WLG1_4 (assembly GCA_030248245.1). Classification (NCBI taxonomy): domain Eukaryota; kingdom Metazoa; phylum Nematoda; class Enoplea; order Enoplida; family Ironidae; genus Trissonchulus; species Trissonchulus sp. WLG1_4. The sequence goes on along the minus strand of JASANF010020079.1, from coordinate 27,177 downwards.
CCAGAGGGGGGAGGGGTACCCAAAATTTTGGTGCTGTTACATGTATGTATGTATGTATGTATGTATGTATGTATATATGTATGAAACACTTCCCCCCTTGATCGACCAAATATATGTATATACCCTAAATTTGCCAAATTTTTGAAAAGTGCATAAATATGGTTTTTAGCCACTTTTGCCCAAATTTTCTCAAGCAGAGAGCGGAGTCAAAATAAAGGGGTCCAGTCCAACCCAGTTAGGATCAAGTCGAATTCCCCCGCCAAATCCGAATTCCGTATTAATATACATTGTGGGGGTATATATATTCGTCTTAATTAGCCCCAAATTATATTCCCTTCACTCCCTTTACGCGATCCACGTATGATGTCTTGGGACACGTGCAGTGGGTTTCCAGAAAAAACATGGTGGTGTGAAAAGCGAACACGAATGAATATAAAACGGACTATTTTATGAGAAAAGATTGATAATAAAGATTAAAAATATATATATATATATATATATATATATATATATATATATATATATATATATATATATATATATATATATATATATATATATATATATATATGACAACAGACATATATATACCGTAATTATTACAGTATATATATACAACTTATATAACTATCTGAATTAAGTATAATAATCACTCAGTACAAACTTTATATATAACTCTCTAATTATGATCACAGTTTCTATAAATATTATTATGTGCTAGTCTACTAATGCTTAATCAATACAATGCAGCACAGCACGAAACACGAAAAACTAACAAACACACTCACACCTTCACACCATTATATTAAGCTAATCTAGTCAATTACTCAACAAATATTAATATTAATTTCCGTTCGCAGGTGCTAATAGAATTCACAAATATAATAGTCCAAGTCCACATAGATAAACCATATCCAAAAAAGCTTTGTTAACGCGTAGAATGGTTTAGTCACACATAAAAAATTTTTCACACTAAGTATATATATATAGTACTTCGTGAAATACACAGTAGACTACGCAAATGCAGATTTACCTAATAGCTGTAAAACTGCCATAACTCATGACAAGACAAAACGGTTAGCTGCAGCCAGCTAAAAAAAAGTCAATCTTGTTTTCAAGGGTTTTCAGTAGCTTGACCAATTTCGTGTTTCGTCGACTTTTTTATAGGTCTTCGGCCGATGTGATCGATGCCATAGATGTGGGGTCAAATTAAATGCGAACAGCTTCACAATATTTTTCAGCGGAATGCCGATAACCGACTATATATATATACGGATTTTTGATAAAAATTTAAAAACTTTAAAATTTGCACTCGCTGCATAAATATATACTGCCATATATACTGAAAGCGACAACGATACGTTATCAATTCCAAAAAAAACAGCGCTATGTCTATGTTGTCATATCGACACAGGGATTCTCTGACATACAAAGATGCAAACTAAAATTCACCGACGAACCTAAGCCTACAAAGCACAATAAGCTACCACAAACACTATACACCACTAAACACAAAAACAGATTAAAAGAATATCTGTATGTCAAAGTGTCCTAGCTTATTTTCATAAATTTTATGAAGGGGGTTGATACAAAAAAAACCCAAGTGGTTGTCATCATGAGGAGACACAATTTTTAATGAAAGATTTTATACGAAATTGATGTCAGACACTCGCTGACGCTCAATTAAAAAAGACCATAAAACCACACCGACACCACAGTTACATTTAGCTACAAAAAATTTATTTGAAACTTCGTTGTGATTATGAAAAACTTGGACTAAAAAGTATTACAAAATATTTGGACTGATTCTAGAAAAACCCCATGAGATCTATTCCTCAAGTGGATTATATATATTCACAGAGTGATGAGCGAAAATGGGGGGCCTCCGGACCATAGATGCCCGGCATTTTTTACCGGGGGGGGCGGGCATCCCCCCCTCAGACCCCCTCAGACATCCGGCAGCCCCCTCTCGACACCCCACCCCCCACCCCCCTCTGATGGCCAAAAAAGTGCCAAAAAAATGCGTAAAAAATTGAAAAATTGGAAAAATTTTTCGCCTGTGGTCAAAAAAAGTACCCCAAAATGCCAAAAATGAGTTAAAAATCGAAAAATTGTGATAAATTTTCGGCTGTCGCCGAAAAATGGCCAAAACTAGGGACCACCCCCCCTTCCGCCAGGGGTCGGGCACACCCGCCTCGCCGATTCCCCCCGTGCTTCTCTGCTCCGGACCAACTTCGAAGAAGGGGTCGCCCCCTCTCCGGCCTACCACCCCCTTTCACACTGAAAATAATATGCCAGATTCCGTGGGTGTTATGAAGTATTTTTTTAGATTTTTACATTGTTTTTCAGATGTTAAAAAAATTTTTCGTATCTAAGGATCCCATAATATGCAAATTGTTTTACTGACCATAATACCCAGCATCCGTTTCGAAAACACTGTCTAACGCAATAAAAGATTCCTAATCATAATTGTGCAAACTAATACTCGAGTACTATGAGAGTTTAACATACTCAACCAGTGTATTGCACTAAAGGTAGTCGCATAGTGAATATGGTCCTATATAATATAGTTATAGTAACTGGATGCAAGGCACCCAAAACGAGACAAGATTATGCTTATGTGACAGCACCGAAACCAAAAGCAGCAGTGGGGACACAGAGGGTGGGATTCACAAAGCGCGTTTAAACGCAGTCTAAGTTAGACTGCGTTTAAACGCAGTCTAAAACGTTGGTCTAAGTTAAACATGATTCACAAAGATCGATATGAATAGTATGTGTCAGCTGATTTTTTCTGTTCTTTTTCAATTGAAACCTTGTTTAACTTAAACGAACGTTTAGACCGAGTCTAAACGTGATTCACAAAGCCTGTTTAGTTAAACGAGCTCGTTTAACAGAATTCTTGATTTCATTCTTTTTTAAATTCTATTGCAGAACATTTTGCTTTAATACGTACCGACAATGCTGTTTATTTAGGTAATAAAATTACATTTTAATAAAAGTTAATTTAAAATTTAAGTTAATTACGTAGTTAAATAGCATATTTGCCTATTATTAAATAAGTTAATTATTAGATAAATGATAAGCCAAACGTTTGTAGTCAGTGCGGATTACGGGTCTAGAACATAGGTACAAAGTTCAACCATTTTCATTAAATTTAAAGTTAAAAAAGTTATTAAAGTTAAAGTAAGGCATCATTTTAAGTTAAACTTACAGTTAAAATAAAGCTCAGGCGTTAATTTAAGTTGAACTAAGTTCAAAATCAATTATTTTCATCAAACTTTTTGAATAATTTTAGGTAACTTACTTTAATTTAAGTGCAGTTATAGTTACAGTAAGACCAGTAACTAAAAATTTGCAAAAATATTTAAGTAAAACGCTAAAAAATGACTTAGACTAACCTTAGACTAGCCAAAAGGCTAGTCTAAATCTAACACTAGCGAGCGTTTAAGTTAAACGAACGTTTAACTTAGACTGAGCTCGTGAATCAGGAATAGAACGTAATGAAATTTAGAACATGAATATAGAACAAAATTTACACGCTAATCATATGTAGACTTAGACTGGGTCTAAACGTTCGTTTAGCTAGACTGCGTTTAAACGCAGTCTAAGACTTAGACTGGGTCTAAGTTAAACGCGCTTTGTGAATCCCACCCAGAAAGGCTCACAAACTGTGGGGTTATAGAGGTCAGTGCTATTCAGAGATGGGAAATGAAGAGAAAGGGACAAAAACTACTGAACTACTAAAAACACAAATACTCTTTCAATTATAGCATTGATTTTTCGTGATAAAAAACTAGGTCAATTGCAGAAACAAAATTTAAAAACGCCGCACTTGAGCAAATGACTCAAGAATTTCTCCACACGATAAGCAAACCAGAAATATTTCGAAAACAAAAGTACAAAAAGAAAACATTCCGGCGTCCAGGCCTGAGTGGTCTGAAAATACGATTTTTTATTATTTTCATTACTTTTTTTACAAAAAAAGCAGCAGACAAAATCAAAAATCAACAAAAAAATCGGAATGAGAAATGCGATCCTGAAGGGGGACTTTTGAGACTACTTCGAAATCTTTAGTTCACCACCTCTAATTATCCCGGGAGTATTTTTTATCGCCCATGAATAGCACCGATCCAGTAGTCAAGTACGTACAATCACTGATGTGATAGTTAGTGCTCAAACACAGACAGCCACGTGGGTTGGAGGTCTACCTACAAAATTGAGTCCTCTGTCCACTTCTGTTTCCCCATAGTCCGCATACGACGGCACACCCATTTCCTGAAAGGGTAAACTAGGGTTCCACACAAATCCGCAAGACCCTAACATCACACTACGGAATAAAAAAACATTACTACAATACTTTTTCGGATGTATTTCCAGAATGGATTAAGCGGATTATTTTTTTTGAAAACTCAATGAAAAAAATCGGTTTTGATTAATGTGAACAATTTAAAACCTTTTCTATTATAAAAAATGCACAACAGTATTTCTTCTAACTACGCCTATTTTCGCGTTCCGCTGCTGTTGGCTCAACCCATTCCAAAAATACAAACTGGGTTTATCTGCAGACAAGTGACCAATCAGAGAATTGGATTTCAATTTATTTGTTGAATCACGTGATATTTGGCTTATAATTGAAAGGCCGCGTCAACCAAGGCGTTGTTTGCGCAGTCATTTCACAATGCGTCAAAGTGTCATGCTAGATGACTCACTGACTCATATGACTCACTCACAGCATTTTGTGTCAAGAGCAAAGAAAAAGCGATGAAAACTGGCTCACTGACCATCAAGTGCTTAGACGATAACAGGTTTGAAGTTATTAAATGTAATTATAACCATACATGTAACGGGGTCGAAATTTTGGGGGGGGCTCTCCGGCCAAATTTTGGGGACCCTCCCCCCCCCCCCAGATCGACCAAAAATACCCTAATTTTTGTTAAATTTTCTAAAAATTTCGCCAAAAAGTGCCATTTTTTCAAAATTTTGGGGACCCTCCCCCCCGGGTCCTCGATTTTGGGGGGTCCCCCCCCATCCCCCCCTCATACCTGTATGATTATAACTAGACCAGCTCAGATGTCAGCGTCTTTTTCGACACTGCCTAAATTTTGCGTATTTTACTGCGTAAATTTAGGCTATGTTGCGTAAAAACGCAGTATTTACGCAAAAAATCCCTGCCTGCTTCTACTCCCTCTGATCAACCACAAGTCTGCAACCAAATAGCCCATCTAAAAAAACAAAAACAAAAACCCTCGGCACCCACCAGACTAGTTTGTCCCTCTGCGTCCCCCCCTTGTCCCCTCTGGCCCCCCGTATTCACCAGGGTCGTCCCACTTCCCAGGGCCCCCCCGTCACAGCTGGCGTTCACCACCTCCCCCGAGCCCAGCCCCTGACGCCAGATAATCGTGGGCATTGGATAGCCCGTGGCCTGACAGGCCAGCAGGATAGAATCCCGAGTGGTCTTGCGGCCCTCGGCCCCTTTGAAGTCGACGCCAGTCAGTCTGGGCTGCACTGAAATTAGCAACAATCAGTGGAATTAGATAGATTACATACTAATTAGGAGTTGTTGATGAGTTAGGATTAATTGGATTTAATTATGAATCCTTTGATCAATACGGATTAATTGAATTAGGTATCATTATTCGCACAGAAATACATACAGAATAACAGTTGAAGTTTTCTTAAAAATGTGCCACTTTATGCAAGCATCAGGACCAGAGTCAGGGACAACTTTACTGAAGTTAGCTACAATTTCAATCCCAATCCATGAATCCAACTAATCAGAATACGTAGAAATTCGGTTTTAATCCAAAGTTAGGTTTTATGGCTATATAACACTGAAAAACTGGTGGATTGCACTGATCAAACTGACCGTAGTTAGTCAATCAGAAGTCAAGTAAAATAACAAAAGTTAACACAAGTCAACGACTTAACTTTTTTGTCCATTCCCAAACTATCACCGGATTAAACTTAATTAATTATTAACTAATTATTATTAACTAATGAATTAATCCAGTCTAATCCTACTAAGGAGCTAAAAACCATTTAATCCGATCTAGTGAATGTCAAATCACTCTTAATGATTTAAGCTTAATAGATGAGCTAGAAAGGACTCCAATTTAAAGCCATATTACAATAAACGTTCCTCTAAACCACCACCACTATTAGACCTACCCCAAGGGGTCAGACGCACAGCCACCGACGCCTCATGTCCTATTCGATTGCCAGCGCGACAGGTGACCATATCATTGATATATTCGCTGGTCACCGTGAAGGTGGGGGTCGACGCTTTGGTCACGCCATTGATCGACCACGCGTAGGTGGTGGCCGCCGGGTTGGCATCCACCAGACATCGCAGCAGCAGCTGACTGCCGGACTGGACGTAGAATTGCAGTCCCTGAGTGGGCGAGTAGACGGCAGCCTTGTTGTCTTGGTTCACGATCACTGGCTGGGCTATATAGGAGACCGATAGAAGACTGGTGGCCGTCGATTCCTGCTGCACATTGTTCAAATAGTAGGTCGCATTGCAGGCAATTGTTTTGCCATTCAGCGAGCCATTGATGGCCACCTGGTCAAGCTTCAGCACCGGATAGCCGGCCTGGGAGCGCAAATCCTTGGCTTTACGCAATTGCGCATCAAAGTGCGCCTCGATGGGAATGCTAGCGTTGCAGTCTGGGCAGAAGAACTCTAGTTGCGCACTTCCCTCGCTGACGCAATAGATGGGACTGCCCAGGGGCGCGTTCCACTGAACCGTGGTCGCTGACTGCACTTTGTTGACCTCAAAACTGTCCGTACTGATCTTCACCTGCGGCGCGTTGCCGTTCAACTGCGGTTCGATTCCTCGTTGAGCTGAAAATGAAAAAAACAGTTTATTCTTTTTTTCATTTGTTCTGATTTTCACGAAAAAATGGAAAATTTTCCGGCCTTCATTTTTTCACAATATCAACCCTGATTCCTTCACATAGTGAAAACAAAACCTAAATCTGTCTTTTAAGACTATTTTCGAAAATCAATCATTGATATTAGGGCCACAGTAAATGATAAATGTTATATAAAAAAGAAAAGTTAACAACTCACCATTAATTGCGAGTATTAAGTGGAATACTAATACGGATGGAAGGAACAAACACATATTCGATACCCGTGACCGCAGCATTGTCAAAATAGAATAAATTGAATATACGCCCGAATAATTTCACACCAAAAAGTAATTCCGAAAAATCAAATATCGCCGTAAAACCGTGAAAATGCACACAACTTCCGTATAAGTTCCTCCGTCTACAGATGTCAAAGTTAATAATTAATTGTAAGAATAATAATCACAAAGAAAAAGTGGGGAAAATTCTGGTAACGTAATGAAACTCGCAACAAACCAGTCCAGTTTTCACCGATATATATCTAAAATAGAAGAAAAACGTTAATATTATACATATATTTTTAGTATCTTCATCTTTATGTGCAAAAAATCAGGGTACACACCAAAACTAATTCGATTTGAAATTCTGTAAAAGTGTGAAAAGAATTATTAATGATCACGTTCTTAAAAATGACACCCTAACGCGCTAGGACACACACAATGACACTAGATAAAAAGAAATACAACTGAATATAATTGCTATTTCATTTACTAAAAAAATGAACAAGATACATGATTGAACCTTATGATATATAATCTGGGCGGGGGGAATGACACTTAAAGTTAGGGAGGGGGCAATATTCTCCAAAAAGGTCAAAGAGCAGCAGCAGAAGTCGAGACAGGGTCAAAAAAAGGGGGAGGGCCAGGCTTCAAAAAAATTTGAGCAAAGGTCTTTGTCGACTGCATTCGGTATTTATATACACAAGTATACATACATGGGGGGGGGGGGGTTACCCCCCCCCCCCGGCCTCTCCCCCCGGGGTTGTCCCCCGGAGGGTGGGTTGGCGGCCGCGGGAGGAGAAGTGGCCGGACTCGCCGCTGCCCCCCCCCCCCCCCCCATATATATGATATAGATGTATATATATATATATATATATATATAGATATATATATATATATATATATATATATATATATATATATATATATATATATATATATAGATGGTATATGTATATAAATATATATATATATATAACATGAGGGGAAGATGGGAAGGACCCCCCCCCCAAAATCAAGGGGCGGGGGGGAGGGTCCCCGAAATTCGGGGAAATTTCAGTAAAAATGGCACTTTTTTGGAAAAATTTTGCAAAATTTGAGGTATTTTCGGTCGTTCAAGGGGGAGGGTCCCCAAAATTGGCAGGAGAGTCCCCCCCCAATAAAAATTTGACCCCGTTACGTGTATGATTCATACGCTCAACCATTCAGTTGATAATAAATGAATGTTGAGCTATGTACGCATAACATAAATTACAATTTTTTTTTACAAAAAACTGTCAAAACTGTATATAAACTTAGTTTTGGGGAACAGGGTCATGTACATATGTCTCTGTGTAGCAACAGTGGGGTGTTTCCAAGCCTAAGAAGCGGGTTGTTTTCAATCCTGAAAGAACTGTTTACTCTAACATGAACAGACGACCGGAACTTTTATCAATAAAGTAGAAAGAAAAATACTAAACGGAGGATGTTTACCGCACAAATATACGCAAAACTGACGATTAACTTATTCAAATTTACTACAAATTTAGAGCGTGTGATAAAAAGTTAGAAATGACGGCTTGTCCTTGGTTTCTGAGGTAATCTTAGGCCAAATTAAGCCAACTTCAGACAATCTTAGTCTGATTTTCGCATTTAAAATTATAGTCGTAAAATCCTGCTAATAAATTCAGTACATTAATACGAATACGAACAGGCAACCAAGCAGTATATAACTGTAAAAGTTAAGTCTCCGGAAAGCTTTAGTCAGGGGGTGACTGGAAATTTTCGGGGAGTGAAATTAAAAAAAATAAAATACCCAGAACTCATGACAACGTATAAAAAATATCTAAAAAAATCACTGATGTGATAACGTGACAACGTAAAAGCATAAACATACGAAAATTTGCATAAAATTAGCATACATACGCAGTACGCACACATTATATACACAGTATATATATATACATAGGCAAAATATATACAGTCAAGATACAGTACAGTACACAACATTGAATTGACAGTTAAATTGGTGGAAAATTTTAGGCCGCGACAAGGTCATCATTGACAAAAAGTTGTATAGCTTGAGAGAAGAAGAGTTTTACGGACTTACACGTTTATGAATCACTACAAAAAGAAATTCCCCTTAATTTGCCACAATCCACAACTAGAGCTGAAGTAATATGACAAATTTCCGGGGATATGGGGGGAAATAAAACTAAAACATGTAATACGCAAAGTTTAGATTATATATATATATCAATAGTGTGAACGCATATTATATATGTATGTATATTGTAGTTTATATAATATATAAGTTAATGAAGTTAACTTCACAGTCCAACAAAAAACTAAAGGGATAACCGTTTACTGAATTTTTTAAACCTCACAAGTCACAGTTAAAATTTTAAAAAAAACGAAAAACCTCTCAAATGCAGTGTTCTACACACACAACTGCCTCGCAGCGAATTTACAGGCAAACTTGTGAATTACACTTGGATGACATACAAACACTCCAAAACATTCAATAAACTGTAAAAATCGTGTATCGATGAGTCAGCCTGTCACGCAAATCAGGATACAAGCATATACATTTATGTAAAATACATGTATATGTACATAATACACACACGTCCGCATACATCACATGCATGTATGTCATGCGAAATTGCCTGAATTACGCATGAGTCAAAAAAACTACGTATATACATATAAACAGTTTCGCTCTCGCAGACAGTCAAATGGACAAAAATGGTCCCAACTTCAGTTTGATCAGTACAGGTTTGATCATTACGGTATCTATGATCTATTTTATTAGTTGATATTAAACGTAATAAATATAATCTACTAAGTAGAGAGCAAGTTTAGTCAAAAAGATGCACTGGATAAAAGTAAAGAAAAAATTCAATCAAAAATTGTGTCAATTCTGCTCCTCCAGAAGAAACAATAAATTCAGTGTTGTTCCGCTAATTCGAGACAGCCAAAAATGACAACCATGCACAAAATAAACAATCCCATGGAATGTTATTTCAAAACCTGTATATATATTTCACATGAGAATGACTCAAATCAGAATATATATATATATATATATATATATATATATATATATATATATATCTATATATATATATATATATATATATATATATATATATATATATATATATATATATATATATATATATATATATATATATATATATATATATATATATATATATGAAATGAGACATACACATTACACATATATACATGTATCCGTGCACACGATCAGAAATATATGCATGTGTTAAATAGGACACTAGCAAGAGATACTACAATAAAAAATTCGTGAATCATGTAATCTGTAGGCTTAGTGTGAGGAAAATCAGGAAATAGAGAAACGTCTCATGTAAAAATCAACTGAATAGGGCTTTCTATACAAAAGTCTGGGGCAAAAGATGCCAAAATATATATAATACAAAAATACACATGTAATAAATATATACAGAGAAATGGTCACAATGTCATACAAAGGTCGTCTTTTCAGACAAAATACAGGGCTTGGCTGTACAGTAACATGGCCAGGCCAACTGTAACTGAATAATAGTACAACCACTGCGCACAGAAACTTTACAACACACACAAACACGCATACAACCACATGCTCTGGTCGTACAGTAACACGCACACACAGGCATTGGATGACAGAGACGCGAACAAAAACATCCATCAGGAGGAATTTCGCATTGGGAGATAGCAAAACTAGTTTGCGTCCGAACGCCTAACTTTACAAAACGTATGTACGTACAACAAGTTATACAGGTACATAGTGAAACTGTATATACGCGAAATGCAAAAGTTTGTGTGTTAGGGTGTGTGTGTGTGTGTGTGTTAGGGTGTGTGTGTGTGTGTTAGTGTGTGTGTGTGTTAGTGTGTGTGTGTGTGTGTGTGTGTGTGTGTGTGTGTGTGTGTGTGTGTGTGTGTGTGTGTGTGTGTGTGTGTCTGTTTGTGTGTACGTGCGTGCACTATCACATCTTCAAATTTTATACGCATATATACCTATGATATGCGTATGTGTATGTAGACAAAAACAAATACAGTGTAGTTGCATTTTTTCAAAAACTAAATAAAATAAAAAAAACATCCCATTTGAAACAAAGAGTTCTGGAATAAGCAATGCAACTGGCATGTTATACGCACGTTTTGTCGACTTTATACAGCGAAACGCGAAACCAAACAGCTAAAAGGGATGCTTGCGCTATCTCACAACCATTGCTTTTAGGCAAAAACCGTGGTCAAACAAGTCTACATTAGACGCACGAGACTAAAGAATTGATATATAATAACACAGCTTCGCTATGTAACATAATTATGCAGTAGAAGAAATACAAAAAATTCACACACAAATTAATATATACATACACATTGTAATGCACTCTACAATAAGTTAGGTTTAAGTATATATTGCACATGAAAATTGGAGCAACAATGTATAATACAGTAATAGCACAGTGTTATATAAACACAAATTTGAACAGCTAAGTCAGCGTGGGGACGAATGCTTATCAGCAAAAATAAGCAAGTCTGTTTTGTCACTAAACAAACAATGTTAGCTAAATGGGAATGCAATATTACGGTACAGACTAAAGGGAATTTTATAGTTACATAAACTATACACATATATACATGTACACGGGGTCTCGGTCTGGGGCGGGGTTGTCCTGGAATTTTCGAAATTTTACGGGGGGCTTGTCCCGACGTTTCGGGAACTTGAGCGGACAAAAACGCAAAAATTTCGAACTTTTGCCTAAAAAGGGGAAATTTTCGGGAAAAGTTGGCTATTTCCAGCACTTTTCTCGCTTTTTGCTCATTTTTGAAGCATTTTACAGCGATTTGGGGCAACTTTTGAGCGTTCGGGCACTTTTCATTAAGCATCAAAGAGGGTGGGGCTTGTCCCGGACTCCGGTGTGTCAAATCTGAGGGGGGATTGTCCCGGAATCTCAAATCTGGGGCGGGGCTGCCCCCACCCCCTCCCACGCCCCTTCCATGTACATCTGTTGAATAGAAAGAGGAGGCCCCAATTTAGAAAGAATGAAAGAAATAGGGCGCCGGGAATCGAACCCTGGCCGCCTGCTTCGAAGTCAAGCATGCTAACCACTACACCACAGCCCCCGAGTCTCGTAGGCCCTAATTCTCATTTATAACAGGGTCCCCCCTTCGAACATCGTTGCGACCCTGCAACGATACTCGGTCGATACTCATGCTCCCGGGGCGAACCCGATGCCTCAAGGGCGAGGCACATTCACACGTAGGCCTCCAAGCCTACTTCAATCACACCACACTCCTGGGTTTCCTGGCTCACCCGCAACCACAGGGTTTCTCGATCGACCCAGAACGATTCCCAACCAAAACCGAGGGTTTTCTCCGGTTCACCCCTAACCGAAACCGAGGGTTTTTCGGATTACCCATAACCTAGGGACCAATCAGAAAGAGACTATGTACACATCCATACAGCACACAGCACGAGTACCGTAAGGGTTGAAGTTCCAACCTCAACCCAGGGCATGGGGCTCCTAACCCACCTCCGAAGACGGTTCGGGGATAGGGCTGTCCTGAGGACCCGGCCCTATCCTCTCCGTCCTGTCACGGTCGCCACTATGTTGAATAGAAAGAGGAGGCCCCAATTTAGAAAGAATGAAAAAAATGGGGGCGCCGGGAATCGAACCCGGGCCGCCTGCTTCGAAGTCAAGCATGCTAACCACTACACCACAGCCCCCGAGTCTCATAGGCCCTAATTCTCATTTACACATCTGTGACTATATATATAACCTAACTCGTCTGAATGGAAAAACAAACCAACTCAAACAAAAATAATTTCACAGGCCGTCGCAAATCATATATATAATTAGACGTATAATTTGCTGCATTACAAAGAAAAATTCGACTTTGAGTGAGGAGGGTATCAAATTTTCGAAATGAGATCAACTAATAAGTAATGGTTCACAAATAATCTGATATTTGAATGTGAAATATTTTAATTACACGTGGATGGTGATCAGGTAAGATACATAAGTTTTGCTGGAGGAACCCCTGCAAAACTTCGAACATGTTTCTATGTAAAATATACATAGATACTTGGCTTCAAGATAGCTTTAAAAAAACAGTTGTAAACTTTGTAACTGATAAAATACGCCGTAAAATACTGGAAGTGTTGTATACAGACGCAGGGAAACTTAAAATTAGCCACGCAAGACTATAGCCAACACGGTATTGCATATATACGTTATGTACATAGAAGCTTCTCCGAAGTCCAATATTACCGTTACGCACGGATGTTATATACATAAGGAGTGTACATATACGTCTGAGACTCTGAGGGTTGCAAGCGCCCCCCCCCCCAGATATGATATTCCGGGACAAACCCCGACATTTGACCCAGGGGTGGACGCGGGTCGTGGGTACCCGCGGGTTGGCGTTGGGTTGGGTCGGAAAATTTGAGCCGTGGGTCGACCCGCGGGTATCCACTTCAGGTTTCGCGGGTCGAAAAAATTTTTTCCGACCCGCGAAATCTGAAAAATTATTACCATGTCGGAATCCAATTTTATAGGAATGAGAGTATATACTGCGTAATACTGCCATTCGTTTAAAGTAGCAAGTAGCAACGTAACCAATGTACAAATGTACACTGTGCGAATTGAAATGGGCATCAGCTAAAACAATAAATCATCAGCTAAGAACACTTAATGTAGGTTATGGCTATAGAGTGGTGGCAGGGGCGGGCGGCGGTGCGGCCGCCTCCCCCCCCCCCCGAAATTTTTCCCAAATGAAATTGTCAACAAGTGTCCCCTTTGGTTTTATCACCCGGCCGAAAAAAATTTCCGATACGTCTCCAACTGACCAAATTTGCCCTTTTGCCTGGGGGCTGCAACTTTATGGCTTACTATTCCTTGTTATTATTATATCTTTGATCAATGCATGTGTATGCATACACGCGTATATATACACATTGTTGCATTTACTTGTGCGATACATTTACTTACTGATGTGACGTGACGTTCCCTCTGTGGTTTTTATCCCCACCCCCCCCCCCCCGAAATTTCATCCTGGATACGCCACTTGTGACTTGTGGTGGGTCAAAGAGGGTCGCGGGTCAGGTTTTACGGCGCGGGTTACCCACCGGTGTCAAGGAGCGGGTTGGGTTGGGTCGCGGGTCGAAAATTCTGACCCGCGTCCACCCCTGATTTGACCCAGCGGGCGAAGCCCTACTTGGTGGTAAAAAATGTGCCGGAAACTTCATTTGCCCCAGATCGCTGTAAAGTGCTTAAAAACGAGCAAAAAAGGCAAAAATCTCGCAAAATAGCCTAGTTAAGTGAAAACTCTACAGTTTTAAAGGCAAAAATGGGAAATTGCTGCCCAAATCGGGGGGAGCAACTTTTCCGCGCATTTTCTCTTCGTGAGCAACCGATTTTGCCGTTGTGATCTACCTTTACAAACATTCTGGGGGGTGCAGAACCTGTCTGGGAGCAGGGTGAGCTTGCCAACTGGGCAGGTCAAACGCCGCCCCCCACGCCCATATATAGTGATGACAATGTCCGAACCTATATACAGTAATTTTTTTACGCGGCGGCCTCAGCCGCCGCGTATATATATATACTATATTACAAAATGTGAATTCTCATGTATCTTAGCTCACTATGTAAATATGAACTGATCACCTAGGTATGTAGGTCGTAAAAATGCACTATTTGTGTGGGTGTGTGTATTGTAAAGTGGAAAGTGTGGAGTGGAAGTGGAAGTGTAAAATTTCGGGGGGGGAATGGGGGGAATTTACCCCCCCCCGAAATTTTTCCCCAGTGATTGTCCGGCCGGAAAAACTTTCTGATACGCCTCCAATTGACAGAATTTGGCCAAGAAATCGAAAATTTTCCCTATTTTTTTGACCCCTGCAGCCTTGTGGTTTAGTACTCTTGCGTTTGTAAGGCGTTTTACGAGTGTTAAAATTGCTAAAAAGTGCATTACGAAAAATCGAAAAGTCATTCCCCCCCCGAAATTTTTTTCTGGGTACGCCACTGCTCCTCGCCATGGGATTATCTGGGATTATGGACCTAGCAGTTTTTTTTAATTTTGAATTATTCTGCATGGATATGTACTATTCTGCATAAACATATTCGTTTTGTATGCACGTCATGGACGCTTTAAAAATTCCGGTTTTAAGAGTCTAGTTCTCCAGTAAGTGTCCATTCTATACAGCTAAGTTGGTTTGCCAAAGTTTAGACATCGTCAAACTTCATACACATTACACAGCATCGTCAGCCAGTTACCTACTTTGCGCCCAACTTCCAGCCAGAACATAAATTGACGAACGCAACGTGAGAGTGAACACCTATTTACGCGAATTCTGACTCTGACTTTTTTGACCAGGACTGCAGCTTCATGTAGGTAACGAATAAAGTCACTGGCGATTTATAAATTTTTCAGAACTAAAGTTTTCGGTTAAGCTATCCTAATTGGTCAGAAGTTGCGGGGGGGTTGGGGGTGGTGGGTGTGTTGTGTGTGGTTTGGGTTGGTTGTTTTGTTGTGTTTTTTTTGGGTGGTTTTGTGTGGGGGTTTTGGTTGGGTGTGGGGTGGGTGTGGTGGTGGTGTGTGGGGTGGGGTGTGGGTGGTGGTTGTGTGTAACAGAATACCGGTATGAGAGAGCGGTTTATTAACGAAAGAACACAATAACCATATATATATATATATATATACAGCTCTAGCTTTTTGGATTCTGGGAAGAGTTTTAAAACTTTCGAAAGTTAGTTCATGAAAATTCACGACTGTCTCAGCTCTCGGCCTGGCTCGGCAAAATTGCCGAGCCAAAGGCAATTTGCCGAGCCCGAGCCCGAGCCCGCGAGCCGGGCCAGCGGTCTATCCCTAATATGTGTGTGTGTGTGTGTGTGTGTGTGTGTGTGTGTGTGTGTGTGTGTGTGTGTGTGTGTGTGTGTGTGTGTGTGTGTGTGTGTGTGTGTGTGTGTGTGTGTGTGTGTGTGTGTGTGTGTGTGTGTGTGTGTGTGTGTGTGTGTGTGTGTGTGTGTGTGTGTGTGTGTGTGTGTGTGTGTGTGTGACACTCCACAACAGTTTGGAAAAACAACAAACCGCAAGTCTTGTAAAAAGGCAGATAGCAATAAATGCCAAAACAGCGTAAAAAAACTTGAAAATAGCAACGGAATGGTCGCAAGGTGAAATGAGTCAAAAACGTGTGTTAAATGGTCGTAATCTAGTGTGAAAATAGTCTGAATGTAGTGTGAAATTGTCGGAAAATAGTGGCAAACCAGTGCGAAACTAGTGTGAAATTAGTCTGAGTCTAGTGTGGAATTGTCGGAAAATAGTCGAAAACATGTGTGAAACTAGTGTGAAACCAGTCGGAAACTAGTGTGAAGTAATCGGAAACGAGTGTGAAACCAGTCGGAAACGAGTGCTCAAAACCAGTGGAAAACTAATGCCAAACACTTTCACACTAGATTCCGACAGTCTGAATTCAGTGTGAATTTCATCGAAAACATTTTCCACGTTTTTTATACTAGATTCCGACGTTGAAAAAGAGTGCGAATTCAGTGTGAAATTGGAGTGAAACTTTTCACACTACTTTTCGACGTCTGAACTGAGTGTGAAATTTGTTGGACAGATTGAACCAGTCGAAAACTAGTTTTTTTTTCCTTCCTTCGGGTGTGTTTTTTTTTGGGTTTTGCTGGTTTCGTGGTGTGTGTTTGGTTTGTTTTTGTCTGTTTTTGATTTTCTGTATTGTTTAAATTGTTTTTCCCGTTTTACTAGGTTTTGGGGTTGTGTGGGGGGTGGTGTTGGTTTGGTTGGGGGCGGGCTTGTTTGGCTGTGGCTTTATGAAAAAAAGAATGAAGGGAAAAAGTTTGAAGGGAGATATAATTTAAACTCAGCAGAAAAAAGGAAGAAACACAAAAATACCATAAATTAATGTACAATAACGCAAAATATATATGATATATAACATGACATAAAAGGTATATAACGGACTTTAAGAACGTTACAAAACGATTTAGTAAAAGCAGAAAAAAGTTAGAAAAAAGTTAGAAAAAAATCAGAAAAAAACCAGAAAAAAGCTAGAAATAAACTAGATCGTATTTTGCGAAAGTTTGAAAAATCTAAAAATACTCACATCGCATCAGCAAACAATCAGAAAAGCATAGTAAAAAACTCAAAAAAAGGTGGAAAAACCAATTTAAACCCACCAAAAACACCGAAAAATACAGAAAAAATAAGCTAAAATAATGCATTACAAAGGGAATTACAGACACAAAAGACTAAAACAAATGACAAAAAGGGCGTAAAAGTACTCCAAAAACATTAAAAACCGATTTGGGGCAAATCTGAAAAAAGTTAGAAAAAAACCAGAAAAAAAACAGAAAAAAACTAGATCGTATTTTGACAAAGTCAGAAAAAAACCAGAAAAAAACTAGATCGTAAGTTAGAAAAAAACTAGAAAAAAACCAGAAAAAAGTTAAAAAAAAGTTAGAAAAAAACTAGATAATTTTTTCTGGTTTTTTTCTAACTAGAAAAAAGTTAGAAAAAAACCAGAAAAAAACCAGATAATTTTTTACGATCTAGTTTTTTTCTGGAAATAATTTTCCTGTGCGTCCCTCACTGAGGGTTCAGATTTCGGGGGGTCATATCTCAGAAAAACCAAAAAATGAAATCCTTTAAGGCCGATTCACACGGTGCGTTTTTGCCGCTGCGATTTTGACGCAAAACGCAAGCCGCAGGGTGTCGCAAGCGAAACGCACCGTCTGAACAAGCTTTGCGGCCTTACTGCGTCTCGCAGGTCAGTTTTCTGCGTCTTCACTGTTTCAAAAAATTGACAAAGTGCTAAGCAAAAATTGTTTAAACCAACACAAACGTAGCATCAAAACGCAATGAAATCGCAGGTCGAATTGCAGTCTGGCGTTTAAAACGCTGCGGCAAATTCAAGACGCAGGCATTCCGCACTAAAAACGCTGCGTCTGTTCAGACATTGCGTTTTGCGTGCGGCAAGCTGCGTTTTGCCGCAGCGACAAAAACGCTGCGGCAAAATCGCAGTAAAATCGCAGCGTGTGAATCGGCCTTTAGGGCTTAGGCTTAGTATGGGGCTTAGGCTTAGGCTTAGTATCAGGCTTAGGCTTAGGCTTAGGTTCAGGCTTAGGCCTAGGCTCAGGCTTCGGCAATAAAAAATAATAAAAAATCCTGCCAGCTTAGCCTAGAGAATCCGGGTTAAATGCAGTTGGGGGGGGGGGGGGAAATAGTAGACCTATTTTTTTGAGTAGAGCACCCTAAATACTAAATACTAAATACCTTCAATACTATCGATTTGCTCAAAATCAAATTTTGCGACCGCTCGAAGACAACGAGGTGCATTTTTGTGCCAAGTTTTCATTATCCTTGTTGAGCCAATTTTTTAAAATCGAAAGCCGAAAATTTGCGATTGTATTCACACGCACTTTATTTCAGCATCATGCAAAAAATACTGCTTTATTTTACAAAAAAATTACACCACACTCAATAAAACATCGAAAGTATTTTTAAGTATGTTCAAGTAAAACGCAGCTGCCAGTGTTTTTCAATCTTCCAATATCATTACATACGTGTAAATGCACTGGCTTGTAAAGCTATTTCCGTGAAAATCTATTTTTTTGCTGAAAAAAGCTGAAAATTTTTCAAAAAAGTTTTCATGTGATATGCACATCAAATTGAAGGAAATTCAAAACTGAACAACTTTTGTTCTTACGATGCATGTTTATTTTTGCGCGTTTTCAAAATAATGGCCAAAACTCACATTTCAGGAGCGCCACCTTAAGATAATATGTGTACGTATAGCTATAAATCTAAATTTGAAACAATGGTACCCATAATAGAACTAAGAAATTATTTTATGAAACCCGGGAGAGTACTTGATGGCGGCCACTACTGTTGTTTTGATACCGCAAAATAATTTAAATATGATATAAATATGATACTTGGAATTTAAATAGAATACTTTTGATATTTGATACTTGGAAAAAATTTAAATATGATATAAATATGATACCAATTAATTTAAATAAAATACTTTTGATATTTGATACTTGGAAAAAATTTAAATATGATATAAATATGATACCTCGAATTTAAATATGATACTTTTGATATTTGATACTTGGAAAAAATTTAAATATGATATAAATACAATACTTTGAATTTAAATATGATACTTTTGATATTTGATACTCGGAAAAGATATAAATATGATATAAATATGATACCAAATAATTTAAATATGATACCATAATTTAAATATGATACTTTTGATACCAATTTTAATATTGATACCGTTATTAAAAGTATTAATACCAAAGTATCATATTTATATCAAAAGTATCTAAATGCTACAAAACCAAACGAACTACCAGCCTACTAACTGCCTAACCAAACGAACTACCAGCCTACTAACTGCCTATTAAATATTGATTGATTTTCTTATATTTTTTACCTACTAAAATTTACACAAGGGTGCCCCCTTTGGTTGTTATGGTACAACTCAACTGGTAATGCCTTCTATAATTAAAGAAGCGAACCAGTAGCCAATCAAAATAAGGAGGCGGAGCAAATAGCGAGATCAAAGAATGCCGCCGTTCTTAGCCTGCACAAACATCAAAAGGTGCCGCCTTTAAGCGTGGGAATGAAAATTTTTATATAGATCATGATACCTCGAATTTAAATATGATACTTTTGATATTTGATACTTGGAAAAAATTTAAATATGATATAAATACAATACTTTGAATTTAAATATGATACTTTTGATATTTGATACCCGGAAAAAATTTAAATATGATATAAATACAATACTTTGAATTTAAATATGATACTTTTGATATTTGATACTCGGAAAAAAATTTAAATATGATATAAATACAATACCTTGAATTTAAATATGATACTTTTGATATTTGATACTCGGAAAAAATTTAAATATGATATAAATATGATACCAAATAATTTAAATATGATACCATAATTTAAATATGATACTTTTGATACCAATTTTAATATTGATACCGGTATCAAAAGTATTAATACCCAAGTATCATATTTATATCAAAAGTATCAAAATGGTATCAAAACAACAGTAGCGGCCACCCGCCTTTACTCTTCCTGCATTCGGCATTTACTACTGTTTTTTGCGTATTCAACTGTCGTTATTTTTGTTATTCTTGTTATTGATATATAAAGTTTATATATATCCAGTTGTTAATTTTCAACCGAGTGCAAAGTAAATTTTGTCTTGTTTGTTTCTTTGTTTAATTCGCTTCCTACCCCATCTTTTAATAAAAATATAGAACCCCAGCCATGCCCCAATCTGATCTTTAGCCCCCAAAATAGATGTTGCCCCTTTTAATAAAAATTTGAAGTGTAATTATTGGTGTTAAAACCCTTAGAGGTGGAATAAGTCGGAAAAACGGTATTTTTTCGACTAATGATCCGGAGTCCCCTTATATCCCCCAAACCCAGAGGTGGTCAAAATTGAACGCTCTTTCGAATAGGCTAGGTTAGAAGTTTGTAGGATGTAAGCTTTAGCTGGAAATCAAACTTAGTCTGAAAATTAAACTTTATATACATGAAATTTTTTGCGCAAAATTGGATTTAGGCAAAAAAACGTCATTAAATAAAAACCTGCTGCTACCACTGAAAGAGTAACTTCCAAGCTACATAATGCTGAAAAAATTTTGTAAATCGGTTCAGGCTTTCAAAAGTTACAAAACTTTTTCTGAAGCTACCAGGAACGGGCTGATTGAAGCGTTACAGCACAAGTAAGGTTAAGTACAAATTCCGGGCTATATCGGAAAATGTTTTTGAAATATGAACCTAGTTGGAGTTTTTTAGTGCGGTAAAGTTATTTTTGATGCTTATTAGCAGGTCATTCCATAAAATTAGGCCTCAGGCTTAGGCTAACCTTTAGGGTCAGACTGAAGCGGGGGGGAATTATTTTCGATTCTAATTCGCTTCCTACCCCATCTTTTCATAAAAATATGAAACCCCTATCGTCAGCCATGCCCCCAATCTGATCTCTAGCCCCCAAAATAGGTGTCGCCCCTTTTAATAAAAATCTGAAGTGAAATTATTGGTGTTAAAACCCTTAGGGGTCGAATAAGTCGGAAAAACGGCATTATTAAAATTAAAAACGACTAATTTTTTCGATCCGGAGTCCCCTTATATCACCCAAACCCAGTGGTGGTCAAAATTGAACGCTCTTTCGAATAAGTTAGGTTAGAAGTTTGTAGGATGTAAGCTTTAGCTGGAAATTAAACTTTACATGAAGTTTTTTACGCAAAATTGGATTTAGTCAAAAAAACTGAATCAAATAAAAACCCGCTGTTACCATTAAAAGAGCAACTTTTAAGCTACTAAATGCTGAAAAAATTTTGTAAATCGGTTCAGGCTTTGAAAAGTTACAGAACTTTTTCTGAAGCCACCAGAACCAGGCTGATCGAAGCGTTACAGCACAAGTGCGGTTCCGTAGAAATTTCGGGCTATAGTTGCGAATTTTTTTAAAATATAAAGCTAGTTAGGGTTTTTTAGTGTGGCAAAGTTATTCCTGATGCTTCTTAGCAGGTTTTTTCTTTAATTTAGGCCTCAGGCTTAGGCTTAGTGCTTAGGCTTAGGCTTAGTGCTTAGGTTTAGGCTTAGGTTAGGCTTAGTGCTTAGGTTGAGGCTAAGTGCTTAGGCTCAGGCTTAGTAGGTGAGTCAGCAAAGGTTAGTCTTAGTTGCTTGCATCATATAAATGGACCCTTGCTACTGTGGAATTATAAATAAAGCTGCACTTTTAAACTGAACTTGACTGTCAGTGCCAGCTTGGTGCTGAGCAGTGAGCATCAGTGACGTTTTCAGAACGTATTTATGGCATTCGATTTCATTATAAATTGCTACTTGTGACTAATAATGCATATTTTTCTAGAAAAACGTAATAAATTTATTGTCTACGCAAAAAGAAAATAAAACTTTTGATATGTAAGCTCAATTTAACTATGCATATTTCGTCTATTTTTTTAGTTGGCAAAATTAAGATTTTTAGTAAATATGTTGCAAACAAAGCTGTATTAAGTATATTATCAGGTTTGGCGCGACAGCGCCAAACCTATAATAGGATAAAATCAGCTGAATGCGACTTTTTACTATACAAATCGGCAAATAACTTCGTTTTACGTCCACACCAAAGCTCCTAATTTTGTACACTAATGGTGATGGCAAAAACACATAATTGGTGCAAAAGGCAAGTATATTGATTGAGTTTGAATTAAGTTATAAATCTTAAAAAATTTAAAAAAACTTCGCGTCTCTTTTTACTTTTTTCAGCCAACTTTTCTCAGCATCTGCCAAACCGTTTTTCACTATCATGGGCTCTATCGATGTGGTTTGTCATGCCATAACTTTTCTCCTATTTTCGTATTGAACGGTTGTGGCTTCGCTGAGAAATGTGAAAAAAACTTCACTTTTAACGCATTTTGTGAAAATGGTGACGTTCACTAACTTCTCAGTACAGTTGTTAGAAGCAATAAAACTTTTGTATATATTATGTGCAACAATTTGCAAGTCAGATTTACTTGTTTAGTTGTGAAATTGCGTGTTATTTTTTATTTTTTATATTTGATACTATGGTGAACGTAATTTGACTTAGATGGTTTGTTGCTTCATAAACTTTTAAATTTCAATGTCTTCATACATAGACATACGTAGTGCCAGTCACATGACGTACAATGTACATACATACGGTATTACTATAGTAATTACTGATTTTTTCTCATTTTTTTGCGTTTAAAATCTATATTTTTAAATCCTAGTCAAGTTGTAACACCCTCAGAATATATAAACCCTATAACAAAGCCATGGTAGTCGTGGTAGTCCAACGGTTAAACTTTTTCACGTCCGCTCACCAAAAATGTGTAGACTCGACACAAGTCAGTGACCTGATTTAGAAACTCGAAACGGCTGTTTGAGCAAATTACATTTTTCTTTTAGTTAATTTTTTTGTACATTGACTGAATTTTACCAATATAGTCAATAAGTCAGATAATTTGTTTTAGTTTAATAAATTTTGATATTTTCCACATTTTTGTTGATTTTTTACCGTAACGCCGAAAATTGCGAAACAAGTACATTAACGGAAGCAAGCCCGCAAGGCAATTGGGTCTTTTGACTATTCCGTTATTCCCCCACCACTCCGGAGTTTGGAATTTACCTAACCGATTTGAATAATTTTTGCACCAACGGACTCCTCTTGACTTAAGGGGGGGGGGTGGGGGTGTCGCGGCGTTTTGCTCATAGGTGGTTCAGAGGTTGTGAAAATAGAACTTTGTTTTTGAGGTGGTTTGGGGCCGCTGGGGAAAAATTTTCGAAGTGTATTTTCAAGGGGCTGTCCGCGCTGTGTGGTATCAAATAATTACTGCCAGACATCACACTATCAATATTGACAAATATCTTGGACCAATCGTCATTAGTAAGCCAGACATCACACAATAGGGACATAAAAGTTCGAAAAATCAAGCCAGATATCAGATTGGCCAGCTTGTGAAGTACACATAATTTGTGGACGCACAATTTTTTGCGACAAGTAAGAAAAAAGAAAATTGAAGGTTCTTTTTTTTGTTTGATAGTTGATTTTTCTTTTGATTTGAAAATAAGCGTCTTTTTCACAATTTTTTTTTTTATAATTTATCATTATTGCTGTTACTATTTTACAGTTTAAGTACACCTACACAGTTCAAACTAGTATTACTCCACAGCCGCTACAGTAATCTGCACTTAATTTTGTGTGCATAAACTACAACATATGTGCTATTAGTCTGTGTAAAAAAACTAAACAGAAAATTTGATAAATGTGACTAAAAAATGGAATGTGAATAGGTTTTTTTTCGTCATTTTTCCGACTTTGAGACATTATTGCAAACTATATGCTGCAACAATTTTGCTGAAACTTGGCAAAATAATTTGCCTTTAGATAGATTTTTAAAATATAGAAAGAACAATTTCTAACATTTCACTGAACAAGTTTTACAGTCGCGCAAAGTCGACTGCTTTCGCGACACTACCCCCTTAAGGGCTTTAAAAATACTAATTTTAAAAAATTTTAAAATTTTTAAAAAATTAAAATTTTTTAATTTTTGCAAATTTTTAAATTTTTAAAATTTTAGCGATCCAATGCCCAAAAATTCTTATATAGAATACTTTCCTCATCTCAGAAAATGAAAAAAATGCGCATTTTGTATAAAATTCTAAAAGTTTTATTTTTAAACTTTGCATTTTTGAAGTCTTGAGGTCAAGAGCAGACCATTGGTGCAAAAATTATTCAAATCGGCTCAGTAAATTACAAATTCCGGACTGGTGAGAGAATAACGGAAAAGACCCAGGCATTACTAATATGTAGGTAAAATGTAGGTGACGGATACAATTTGATGGAGGCGGAAGTGTAAAACACACTCCGCACGTGAGGTGCTCTAACCCTTCAATGCCCAGAGTATTTCTCTCTAGGCAACCTCCATCTGGCACCTTCTAGTTTTTTGGCCATTGCTCGAGCTACGTGCTACGTAAAGACATCGCGAAACCACCATTCGATAGAGAAATAAATGGTGAACAAAACATACATAATCAGTCGATTAATGGTCTAGGACGCACCGTTTTTGAGTTATAAGCGCTCAAAGTTGACAATTTTTAAAAACCTCACCCTAGAGTATCAACACAGCAACGGTGCGCCTGCCATAGTTAAATGCTAGAAATAAACTACATTATCCGTTGTATCTGATGCACAAAAACCGGACTGCTGGAGTCGCGTTCGAATTTCATAATGTGGTCTTGAAAAATACTACTTTTGCGATGAAAAAAAAATCAAATTTTCACATTGCTTAATTAAGCTTAGGCTTCGCTGTGTGGCAGTAGGACTAAAAATTGATGGCTCAATGCGATCATGTCACTAGAGTAAACTAGTCAAGTTGCATAGCTCCAGATATGGTATGTAGTTCATCATGTGGTATCTCCCAATAATCCTGTGGGCATGAAACGGTTATAAAACAACTGAATACTAAATTTTTAGTCCGTGAGCTCAAAAATGAGCAATTTGAAGCTACTATATATTCCTAAAAAATCAACTAGATTGAAATCGGTTTCAGATTTGCAATTCACCATTCTCATAACAGGGTATAATAAGGAGAGTGTCATGCTCTTCCTATAACGTACTTTTTGTGGAATGTAAAAAAGCAAGAGCACTCAGGGGGGCTGTAACGCCGGAGGAAAGACTGCACTTTGAGCCGCGGCTGGAGAGGGGGCTGCAACTTGAGCTGCGCCGCGGGGGGGGGGGGGGTGGGGGGACTGCACCTTGACCTGCGGTTTGGGGAGGGGCTGCACCTTCAGCTACGATGGAGGGAAGACTGCACTTTGAGCCGCGGCCGGGGGCGGGGCTCTGCACCTTGAGCTGCAATTTTTGCTGTTGAAGAAATCTTTGCCAAGTTTTAAATAATTTCGCAATCTTAAAACGTTTAATAGGACTAAAGGGTTTAAAAATTAAGCTTAAAAATGCTTTTTTAAAACAACCGGATTAAAAAGGGACTTAACTTTTAGTGCTGCTTTTTAGTAGGACTAAACGGATTTAACTATGCACGCTAATGACAAGCGTGCATGTTATATCCGTATAGTCCAGCACAGTGACAGTTTTGGAATGGGGCGAGACTAAAATTAAGCCGCTGACTTATTTTAACATGTTTAGTCCGTTTAACCTGGTTTGCCACTCCTAATCCTCGGTCTAAATTAAGTCCGGTAAAGAAATAGGCCCTTGCTGAGTAAAATGTGTTTCCGTGTGGCCTTGCAGCCACCAATCTCTCCAGGCGAAAGCTATATCCCGGAGTCACACATCTTTGTCTTCAATTCAGAGTTGAGAAGAAGCCAGTCTTGAGTTTACTCAAGAAGCCAGTCTGACCGTGTTGACTGTTTCTACGCATTCCTCAGATAATTCTTTTTAAAGCAAAAAGCTTTTCAAAGCAAAAAGTTTTACTGACTGTGCACTTTTATTATAAACCTACTTTTAATTTCTGAAGCCGAAAAATTATGAAAACTAGATAAGAAAAATGCCCTGCGGGACGCTGGTAGCATAATAGGCCAATTTGCAATATCCATGTATATGATTCATTGTATGAGAACCGAAACAGAAGCTGAAAAAATGACCTGTTAAAAGTCTGCAAACTAGAACATTTTGACTGAGCAATAGGCCGACTGCTGCGCCCTATTATTGCGGGCAAAATCGGTTAGCGATTATTAGGTCTTTCTTCCTCAACAGGAGCCATTAATTGACAAAGTAGGTAGTATAATACTTAATAAGCATGGTATGGTCCTGTCCTGTCTGAATTATTGTGTATTGCCAAGAGTACGTAATAGCAAAAACATTCTAGCTAATCGGCCAAGGAACAATGCTCCGGCCGAAATAATTGTTTTACGCCTTGATTTCAGGGGAGGTATTTAATTTTTTTCGACTTGATTTTTACCCTCCTCCTTCGAATCAAGACATTTCCTGATTTGAGATGGGTACCCTCGTTTCAGCACACCACCAGCACAAAATCGGTGGTGTCTTGATTTCAGGGGGGTACACCCTCCCGTTTCGGCACACCACAGGTGCCCCCAGAAATCAAAACACTGCCTAGATTTGCGGGAAAGGTCCCCCCCCCCGAATCAATTTGAGCGAAAGTGGGCTAAAATGGCACCCGACGAAAATTTCTCAAAATTTACGAATTTTGATCAATAAGGGCGCAGGGTCCTCAAACTTTAGCCGGAATAGCCGAAACTTTTAATACCATTCTGTGTATGCCCAGACTAAGCCCAAGAGGCCCAATTATACAACCGTGGTGACCGCAATAATAGGGCGCAGCAGTCGGCCTATTGCTCAGTCAAAATGTTCTAGTTTGCAGACTTTTAACAGGTCATTTTTTCAGCTTCTGTTTCGGTTCTCATACAATGAATCATATACATGGATATTGCAAATTGGCCTATTATGCTACCAGCGTCCCGCAGGGCATTTTTCTTATCTA
>JASANF010020078.1:0-32115 GCA_030248245.1 Trissonchulus sp. WLG1_4 | reverse complement strand
AAAGATTCTCCCCATGGGTTCCCACTACTTTCCCTCTCGGCCCTTTGAATATCCACCCTGTGTGAGAAAAGCTTTATGTGTTTAAAACACAGAGGTGACTAACTACCACGAGTGTTGTTGAGTTGATAATCTGATCTAGTTATTGTCAATTTGTGAACGCAGTCTAAGCTTAAGCAATTCCAACCAAGTCTTCCTCATCTGAAAAGCCAGTGGCTATGCAGGATATTTGATCACTGAACAGGCAAATGTGTCGTTTTGTTGCTTGAACACATAGGACTGTCAGCTTTATATATGACAGAAAATTACGCAAAACAATTGTGCCAATACACCAGCAGCTGTGCAAAGTTTGTCCTTGTGTCCTTACCAAGCATATCGTGTCCCTTTGTGCTTTGCAGACTGTTGTACCTGTGCTTGTTCGGCCTGTTGCTCTTGGCTGCCGGCGCCTCTGCCAGAGTTGACCGCGACCATTTCTGCTCCCGAGCCGTGCCCTTTTGCCAAAGACACCCAAACTACCGTGTCTGTGACTACGTGGCTCGGCGCTGCCATGGTAGGACACCAAGGGATAATCCCTACGCTGGATTAAACGGATTAGATTAATCTTTGTCTGCTCAGTACTTAAGGCGTGACTATGGATTCGTGTAAAATTTGACATAGCAGATTGTAACAAAACTTGTTTGCCCGTAACCGGAAAATTTTTGCGGTTATTTTAATTTTTTACTCAATTGTGGTGCACTTTTTCGGTAACAAAATGGCCTTGCTGTCAGAGGGGGGTGTGTGGACACCCCCCCCTACGCTGCCTTTGTGTATCTATTGCCTGCCGCTTGTGCAAAAGTATTAGGCAAACAAATTTTAATCCGTTCTAATCCGTTTTATCCGTCTCATGAAACTTGATTCAGACTTACCCACAGACGTAGATATGTATGTCCGTCTAGCCCGTAAAATTACTAAATAATCACGCCATATGCTTATTTTATATGTAAGCTAGGTATATGTGTATAACTATTGGCGCGATTCAGTGTGCTGAATGAGTCGTGAGTCGCAAGTCCGCATGTCGCACGAAGTCTTTCCAACTACCCAAATAGGCATTTCAAAACAGGTTTAAGCTACCCCGCGTCGAAAAAGGCTAGTTCGTCCCACCGCCGACTTTATTGTTATTTAGTCGTACTACCACTCCAAATGTTGGTAATTCTTACGGCTGTTAGCATGAATCGTCTTTAACAGGGGTCTATGTCGGCATCCTACATATATTGAGAAACTAGCCTTACTGATGTAGTTTTTGATGGTTCATGCTTAATTTATTATTATTTATTATTATTTTATTTATTTGCTTTCTTAGTACTCAAGATTCGAGAATTAGCAGTACAGTTACATACTACATAGATTTAGATTTAAATTTAATTGAAATTTTAATGATGCTATTTTTTTCGTTTCAGACGTGACTCCTCCCCCCACCGGTCAGCCCTGATGGATTGAAGATTTGTCCACTGTTTGATTATCATTAATGTAATTATTGGTGATAATGTTACAGTAAAAAATCATTACCTATAATGTCAGTGTTTTCTATTCCTTCCATTTAGTTAATCCAAGAGTACATCACTGCATACATACATATTTACTAGGACAGAGTTGGCACTATTCCCTATTCTAGCCAATCCGGCCCCGGCCTCCCTGAAATCAATACTTAAAGGGCTATTTCGGTCGGAGCATCGTTCCGGCCGATTAGCTGAAATTGGGAAGAGTGTCATAACTAAATTTTCTTCTTATGTATATACTTTTGGTGATTCTTTGGTAGTGTGTATTTGTTCAGCCTAGCTTCAAGTGAGCTTTGACTGGTTTCTCACTTTAGTGTTGTTAGCGATATTTGCGAAACTGTGGAACATTTACGCAGAACCGTTCAGGGTTGAGCCATTACTTCTGTTGAATTATATAAGTTGAGTGACCTTAACAAATAAACCTGGTGTGCTCGTTTTTGATGACACTGAAGCTCCCTTTACTTTTTTTCCAAGTAAAGCATTTTTACGCGCGCATCCGATTCGCGCTTTCTACCGTAAGGCGTTCGTCACTGTTTTACAGACTGTGACTTTTACACCTGTGATGCTGTAACAAGTTAGAACCATGCAAAAATCAATGTCATTTAAGGGGGTAATTGCGTTTTTAGGTGTTTTTTTGAAAAGCCATAGCTCAGCGTTTACAAATTCAAATCACAAGCGGTCTTTTGCATTAGGTAGAACAATATCTTTCCTAAATGTATGCCATGCATTGAAATTTAACCTGTGATTTTGTTTCCAGCATAAGCGACTAAAGAAAGGTCCTTTCCAAAATATTACAATTTTTTACAAAAAGTTTGCGCCACAGCTCTGAATCATACGATTACCTGTTGGGGCTGAAAGTTGGTAAGGTTTTTGACATGTTTAAAATCCCCAGGCATGTCCCCCACTTTTTTAATAACTAGTCAATTTACTGAGAAAATAGCTGAAAAGCAAACGCACCGAAAATTTAAGATATTTTCTTGTAATTAAAACCCTCTAAAAATGTCCACAGGTGAAATTTCGAAAAAGTGAGAGACATGCCTGGGGATTTTGACCTTTACAGTACTGTCCCAAAAATTTATGCTCAGGCGTCACTTATAACTTGAGTACTGGTGGCGCAAAATTTACATAGAAATCACAAAAACCTCGAAAACTACCACCTTAATGAAAATTGTAGAAATTTGCTTTTCAATGTGGAATCTATGTATGGTACAATAGTCTATTCTATTTTTCAGTGCGTTAGAAACTTACTTCAAATTCGAAATAACCACTTGTGGTTTAATCAGCTTTAAAAAACACTAACATAAATATTAAGTCCATACATACAAAGCAATATACATGTAACGTTTGTATCGTTACAGAAATCTTAGGTACAGTAAGAATTGGTTCAAGTATGCAATAACGATCAGCCAATCAAATTGCAGTGTAAAGTGGCAGTGGACCAATCGGATAGCTGAATACTTTCACTGGGTGATTGGATATTAAATAAAATTTGATTTTAGGGGTAAGATTTAAAGTCACTGTAATTAAATACCTCCTATAAAATTTGTCTCAGCAATGTTCTTTGTGGCTAGGTTCAGGCTTGTCCTTAAGACTAAAAGCATAGGGAGGGGGACAAGAACCATTTTTTGTCAACTACAGTGCAGCGTTTACAGAATTTTTTCGTCTATTTTTTTCATACTAATTGGACACTTGTCACGACTCCAAATTTTATAGTGAGAAAAATTGGCTCATTTGGCTACATGTAGTTTTCTTTAAACTACTATGGCCAAACTGACAGGGACTAGGATAAGGACAAGTATGAACCAGGCTTTAGGCAGAAATTTCAAACTTAATTTGCTAAATCCAATTTCGAACTAAAACCTACATATGTTGTAAAGTGGAAATATTTGAGGGTTTATAAATTGGCAACGGGAGCGGGCAGATCGTCTTTGTCCAGAAACCCGCTGACCAAATCCATCGGCAGGGGGAAGACTATGGTGGAGTTGTGCTCTGCTGCGATGCTGCTCAGGGTTTGCAGGTAGCGCAGTTGCAGTGCGTGCGGGGACTGCGAGATCACCTGCAAACACAGCCTACAGTAAAGTCCCCGGAATAAAAACACTCTTGATTGAGATTCACAAAAGATGTTTGACTCCAGCACACTGTAAAGTTTGAAATATACAAGGTTTCGTTACTTTGATCTGTATAGGTATTTTTTCAGAAACAACGGTTTAGACGGAGTGTATAACAAATTTTGGAAGAACATTTGAAAGACATTTAGGAATCAAATCAAATCAAATCAATTAATTTTTGAGAAGCCCAAATCAAATCAAATCAAATTAAACGCAGTTAAGCATCATGAAAACGCATTCTCTGATTTTCTGCCACAAGGTGTCAATGTGTCATTACCTCAGCGGCCTCTTTGAGCGACCTTGACGCCTTCTGTTCTCCCTCCGCCGCAATCACCTTGGCCCTGGCTTCTCGTGACGCCTCGGCTTCAGCTGCCATGGCACGCATCAACTGCTCTGGCAGGCGAATGTCCTTCACCTCTACTCGCTCCACCTAAAATCACTAATACCAAGAGTACACTAATACCTACCAAGAGTTCATAATGGGCAAGAGTATGACACTTTTCGGCTCTTCAGTTATCCTGTGTAATTAGCTAGAACGATATTCCTGCCATAATAGCATTTTGACGTCTTGATTTTAAGGTGGGGTACCTATACCTTCTACAAGTAGGCTATAGCAACTGAGCCACACAGGACATGCGGCCATGGGTATGAATCTGAAACAACTCTTAATGACGATAACTGGAAGCGAAAACTTTTTCATAATGCACGGTGCATACATACTTGCCCTTAAGGACACAGGGAAATAACAAAGACAAATTTTGGTCAGCTGTTATGAAAAAAACTGACGAAATGGTTTCAGCTTTTCTTGCATACGCACTAGTCCAGTTGTGACTTTGTCCAGTTGTGACTTAGTCCAGCTGTGACTCTAGCCTTGTTTAGCAGAAAGTTGTGACGTTTATCCGTTTTTTGAAATTAGGGACAAATATATACAAGGACGAGTATGATCCGCGACTTAAATGTACCTTGACGCCCCAATTATCAGTAGCTTCATCAAGCACACTTTGCATGAGGTGGGAAATATGTTCTCTTTCTGCCAGCATGTCTTGTAAGGTTTTGGTGCCGAGGACGTTGCGTAGGGTGGTTTGTGCCAACAGCTTGGTGCTATAGAAAGCGTCATTGACATTTGTGACTGATATAATGGGGTTTGAGATGCGGAAATATACCACAGCATCCACCGATACGGTCACTGAGTCTTTGGATAGAATTTCCTGTGGCGGTACATCGAATGACACCACTCGTAAATCAATTTTTCGGTAACTGTCAATGCAGGGCAGCACAAAAAATAATCCAGGACCCCTGGCATCGCCGGGTAAAAGCCGGCCAAGCCGAAAAATAACGGCACGTTCGTATTCTTTCACCACTTTTAGCGCCACTACGAGTGACAGTGGAAAAGTCAGCAGAAACAGTAGAAATGATAAACCTGTCAGAATCATGCTACAGAGCCCAGATGAAAGCTGGCCGGCTTTCCCCGTTTCTGAGGGCACCACTGATGATGCGTAAGAACTGTCCATTCGTGGGGGACCCTTGGGGATGGTCATATAATTGGGGGGCGGCATCTGGGCACCGGTGGGAGGGAGTTGAGGCACCGGAACCGGAACCGGAACTGGTCTACTAGGCTCCATTGTACGGCGCGGAGAATTCTTCCGCCGTGGCTGCTGCGGTACTTGCATTACAGTACTCGGGATAAAGTTAAGCTAAGGGCCGATTCCTAGAATGGACTAAACGGATTAAATTTAGAACTTGTTTTGTCAATATTTTGTGACATCGATTATGAATTCATATAAAATTCACCACAACAAATGTTTGTGATATTTATTTATAGATGCGTGTGCACAAAATTGCGTAAGTACATACTAAAATTGAGATTAGTTATTAAATTAAAAAATCTTGTTCTAATCCGCTTAAATTATTTTAAAATTAGCCTTGAAATTATGAAAACTTTTATTTTTTAGTCATATGCAAAAAACGGTTTTTTCATAAACTCATGATGACGTCGTTTCTAACATTGTTTAACATGCAGGTTCATTGTAGTTTAAAATTAATAAACCAGGCGTTTTAAGCATTATAAATCGAAGTGTTTAGTGAAACTACAAAAAGTGACTCAGTGGGTTCCTAGTTTTTTTGAACGTATTCCACACATTAAAATAAAAAAATAAGAACAAAAATAATCCCTACTTCGGGTTACTGAAGCGGTCTTTTTGACCTAGACTGATTATTATATACGATAAAGTTATAAATGAAGTCATCAGAGGAGATTATAAATTGAAGCGGCAAAATTTCATTTGAGTCTGGCTTGGTTAGGTAACTGAAAAAATGATTAAAAACATTTTGAAATTCATTTCTTGGATTATTGCTTAAAGCCCAGTTACTTTTTGGCTTTACTCGTATTATACTGATAAGACTAATTGAATTCTCAACGTTGACGCAGATTTCCTTATTTGATTCCCGTCTCCTTCATTTTCATTTTGTTTCGAAATTTGGGAATTCCTTTTTAACCCAAAATTTAATTACGGATAATCCCTTTAGTAGAAAAATTGATTAATCTACATGAAACCTTCATATACATTAAGTTGCATTTTTGAAAAATTGTACAAAGAATGAAAAATACCAATTATAAATTCAATAGAAAATCCATTTTAGCATATATATGTATGTATTTTATCACGCACCTGCCTTAACATTTTAAAACTATAATTACAAGTAAAAAACGGAAAAATGTGGCTAAAAATGTCAAATATGCAAAACAATGTTCAACAAAACATTGCGAGTATTTAGCGCAGGCGCGATTCGCAAGAAAACGGTTGCCTTTGGCAAGTCGGTATTTTGCCTAATGCGCGCAGCTGTATTGAAACTTTTGCTGGAAAAAGTCAAACATTGGCTCTGACATGTCTGCAAAGTTGTAATTTATTAGAAGCAACTTTTGGGCTACTGCTTTTGCTAAGCTAAATTAAAATACAGCGCCCTGTTTAGTAACCGGACGAGTTTAAAATTGTGTCAGTCCTGCATAGCATCATAAAAAAATGACTTTTAGAAGGATTCGATTCCCCTGGGGTTAGAGCCTAGCTTATTTACAGGCGTCTTGTCTAAATGAAATTACTTTTCTTCCCTGATTTACATCCAGAACCGGCAATTGATATTTTCAATCAAACTTTTTTCAAATTACATTTAATGAGGTTATTATGAAACTGACAAATGTCTAGCTTTGACACAGGGCCATTTTAGAGAATGGATTAACCGGCTTAGATTAACATGCTCAATTTCTAAGAATGGATAAACGCATTATATGAAAACTTGTTTTGTCACTGTAATTACGTCACTGGACCAGATTTATATTTATAGCTAATGGCCAATTCCTAGCATAGATTAAACGAATTAGATTAAAATTAGTTTGCCTAATACCTAGCTAATCTCATTGTTAGGATAGATTTACAAAATTTTGTGTACAATCGGGAGGTATTACAAACATTAGCTGTGGCAAATTTTATATGACTTTATAGTCGGTGTCATGAGTTATTGGCAAAACAAATTCTACTCTAATCCGTTTAATCTGTTTTAGGGATTGACACTTAAGTGCTGTTATTAGGTTCAGTAACAAGTTTGGTTCCGCCTAATAGCCCGGTTCACACATGTTTCTGAGGGCACAAGGACAGGGACAAGGACAAATTTCAGTCCGCTGCTGTGAAAAAAATTACAGATGCTTTTTAACAACTATTTGTATAAGGTCTAGAAGTAACCTGCACTATCTCAATACGAAAAAACTAGCTTTCTTGACCTTGCATTTTTTCCGTAATAGCTTAGGGACAAAACGATAAAAACAAGGACAAGGACAAGTATGAACCGGGCTTATTTGTACTTTTAAATATTATTAAATTTCATTTGGCGTAGAATGGAATGAAATAAACTTTGCTTAGCGAGGGCAGTAAGCTTGGTGTCGACTGATAAAATCGGACTCGTCAGATATACATATAGGTATATAATATGTACATATGTCATCGGCACGTCTGGTTCTGATATAATATTCGAGATACCTAAAGGAGTTAGTGTCTAAACCTGACTGCATACGGGTTTTAGGCGATAGTTTGTGTACGTATAGATGTAGTTTGAAAAAGAATTTTAGTCCAAAGGTTAACATTTTTTGCAGAACAGGAATTTTTGATAAAAATGTTCTACTTAATCAACTGAAAACGAAGGCCTAATAAAACAGAATTATGAGCCCCAGAAAATTTACCGCTAGACAGTCCGTGAGAGTAAATCTATCGGTCTTATCAAGAGTACATAATAGGAAGAGTATGACACTCACCCTGTTATGCCTGGCAGCGCGCGTCCAATGCGGAGCGCGAAATAGCCAGTTTATGTACGGTTTTGAGGCTGGGGGTACCCCCTCCCTCAACTGAAGACCCCGTACTCAGCTGAGGGGGGTACCCCACCCTCAGTTCAGTACTCCGTCTTCAGTTGAGGGGGGCGGTACCCCCCCTTCTCATTTCAAGACACTAAGCAAGACCTTGCGCTACCCCCCCCCCTCAGTTTAGTACCCCATCTTCAGTTGAGGGGGGGTACCCCCCCTCATTTCAGCACATTAACGAATGTGAAAAAGCCTACACGGGTTAATTATAATCGTTGGGTTGATAAAACTTTCAGCTCTGTGTTATGCGAGAACTACTACTTTCGACTCGGACTAAACTATACGATCACCTCCTTAGGTTCACTTTCAACACAATACGGTCAATACCAGACATACGTTGCGAATAGGGTGTGACGTTTAGGTACTGAATGCTTTATACTGCGACAATAGAACAGATTACTGATTTCACTAACTGTCCTGACTATATCGGATCTCTCAACTCAAACTCAGCTCAGTGGGGTAGCAGAGGTTAGAAATGTTTTTGCGGGGGCTCCACCCTTGGAAAAGGGAACCAAGTAGCTACAGAAGACTAAACTACAGAGATCCGTTTAGGTCATTTAAGGATCCTAGTCCAACCTCGTAGTTAAGCTCAGTACCTCTGCGTGCTAACTCAGTCGAAATGCTTACGATCGCCGAAACGTACGTAAACACAAATACAAGATGAAAACACTAACAGTACTACCTCCACGGCGATCGTGTTTACCTGGATTTCAATGGATCTCTCACTGATAAAAACACACCCCAACAAGTTCTCGCTAACTCTCAATCAACGTGTAAATCACTCAAAGTTTGCCTCTCCTATAGCTTCTACTTAACCTTCACTTGAGCAACTGGTTTCAGGGGATTTAAACTGCTCGGACAAGCTTTTCTGCTCTGCCCTTCGTGATTCGGGGGGACACCAAGGCCGGGGATAACTAGGAATTTATACCTTGTTTCAGAGGCCTAGCTCAACCCTGACGCCTGCTTTTTCTGGTGTCGGGGGACACTAACGGATCAACTCCCCAATGCTATCTCAGTAACGAAACTTTCCTTTTACTTTTGGACTAACGACTCAAACTCTACTCAACACTAGAGATTGTGTGTGACCGGTGTAACTATACGTAACCTGAAAGAGATAGCATGAATACCCTAACAATCAATTGTAGCTACGAATCTGCAATCCTAAATAACTCGCGTAATAGGTTCAATCTTGGGTCAACCGCTAAGGACACACAAACAGCACAGAACACAAGATCTACTTCCTGAAAATCCCTAGACTGGAATCGGCACTCTTCCAGCCTGACCCTTTTAGGCTAGAACTAAACCTGAAACAACTGGTCTACTGGTCAACTCGATCTACTGGACTGCTCTAACCTAAGGGTCAGCCTAGTCTATTCTACCTAGCAACTTCTACAACACAACTAACAATTAGCTGGATCCTGGGGAACTGGACCGAAAGGCGCTGGAGGCCGGACAGCGGGAGGCAGCGGAGGCAGGCACTGGGGGGACCTGGAGGCGGTCGGGCGAACGGCGGGAGGAGACTGGACGGCCGGCGGACTGGAGCGGACCGGATCAGCACGGCGGACGGCGGACGGGAGGAACTGCGCGAGGGTCGGTGGCGCAGCAGCGGAGCGGCGGGGAACGTGGGTAGACGTGGCGAACGACTGGCGAGAGGGGGACCGGAACCTTAATGGGCTGAGCCGGACGAGCGGGGACACGAACAGGGGGACGGGAGCGACACGAACCAGGGGGCACTGGCGCCGGGTAGCGCAAACGACAGGGGGAACGCGGGGAGGGTCTGGCGACAGCGAGCAGACGGCCGGGCGCACGGTCAGAATAGGAGCACTGGGGGGCACGGGCCGGACGGCCAAAGGAGGGCGAATAGCACTGATAAATAAGCCCTGAATGGGGCGCTGGAAAGAAGGCAAGATACGGCGCACTGGGCGCTGACAGTTCTAAACAGATAGGCTCGCTCGGGTTCCAGAATAAAGTCGGAGACGGGAATTTGAGTTAGATATTTATTGAAAATACAGAGGAATATACAAGGGCAAGGCAGTAATGGTGCAAGGTGGGGAGCAGGAGAGAGCTGATTTTCACGGCCGACCAAACGCGGCAAAAACTTGTAACCCGACTGACTTAGCTACAACTTGGGGGGCGGCTTTTTCTTTGGGTTCCTTTGTCGGGATCTACCGATCTCGAATCTGACCAATCACAAGCGGCCGTTCTTAGGCCCGCCTACCTACACTTTAGCAAAATTCCACTTGAGGGCTGGGGGGTCGAAGGCTGCTGGCCCTCACACCTCGAACTTAATTCCCTCTAATAACCCTTGATTCCTGGTCGCCCCAGGTAACTGTAATTTATCTCACTTCTTCTTGGGCGGCCAGAGAAACTCAAGTACAGTATTGGGAAAAACAACGTTACCGAAATATTACGAAAGGAAAAGGAAAAAATGGAAAAGGGGAAAGCGGAAAATTAGGGAATACTAAAAACCGAATATAGACTAACTTGAACTTAACCAGTTACGTATGATATTAAACTAACTAATAAACATTATGTGTGAACTTGTTATGTAATAATTATGCAATTATACTTCAGCGCTATACCTCCTTCTGGGCTGCGGACCCAGTCAAAATTACACATTCTCAAACTACCGTAACCCTTCTACTAACTAAGGGTAAAACTTAAAGCTTTCTTCTGCTCCCAAAAAACATGTTATCAATACCTTAATGAGTTCGAAAATGAGTCCATGGTACATATTATGAAATGACGAATCAAATAATACCAAACATAAATACATTACAATTACTAATTGTCAAATTATAACATAAGAAAATTAGGGTCTGAAACTGCTCTTTTCACGCCTACGATTCTGCTCAAATTCGACTAAACTTCGCAGTCTAACTCCGAATAACTTCTATATTACTCCGAATTACTTCAAACTTTCCGTAATTATTTTCTACTTTGTACTCTACAATTCTGTACAATTCATGTTCCACAAGACCAAAAAATTACTTAGTTATTAATCGCTAAACTTCGCTAATTACTGCTTTTTGACCTTCAGCTAGCTCGCCAATATCTGGGCTAATATTTTAGCTTAGCCCAGATATTGTTTACAAACAACTATCCGGCTAGCTTCTACATTCTCAGGGGGGTTTTCCAATCACTGCTTGAAACTGGTTAATTACTGATTGATAAAGCACGACCCTCAGACAATACGGACAATCATCAATACGGACAATCAATACGAATACAGGGGCAATTACTCTACGACAAACGGCTTCGATTATTCACAAGGAGCAAAAAGGGAAAGGGGCGGATACTGGTTAGGGACATTATTACGTATTACTTCTACTTCCTTCTGTGCCAAATTCGTACTATACTTCAGGGGGGACTTAGGACTTCTATAACTGACGATTAACTGAATCAGGCGCTCTCGTGCGGACATAGGGGGGAAATGGGGTTTTGGGAAATAAGCAAAACGGGGATTCCGCCTGAGAGTGTGGCCTCATTCTGCGCCACGTCTGGTCACTAAACTACGTACTAAACCGAACAAGTAGCTCACTTCTTGCAGCTACAACCGAAATCAAGCGAAACCTGTATCAATCAGGGTTCTCGTTAACCCTGTTTTATTACACGAAAGTCCTTGTTAGTGTCTTGAAATGAGGGGGGGTACCCCCCCTCAACTGAAGACGGGGTACTGAACTGAGGGGGGGGGTACCCCCTTCAGTTGAGTACGGGCTATCGTTTTGAGGGGGGGGTACCCCCCTCAGTTGAGTACGGGGTCTTCAGTTGAGGGGGGGCACCTAGTTGAGGGGGAGTCTTATGCATACGGCTCGATTCATTTATGCTCGTCCTTGTCCTTGTTCCTAATGTCTTGTCCTTCAGCGGTTTTAAGAAAACCGCCAGAACACATAAACCGACTTTTCGCATGAATAAAGTTTGGTAGGGTCACTTGCAAATCGTAAGCAAACAAGTTGCCCCTACAACAGGCAATGTTCCTCCCCATAAAAGGTTTTTTTTGAAACACGTGTACGAAACATCAAGAAATACGTCAATGTTTTGAATTCTGGATAATCGTCCAAAAAAATTTTTTTGGGGAATCAATTGTGGGGTACATGTATCATGTACCCCATCAATTATTTCATGTATCTGTGGCTGAGGTACAGACATTTATAAGACTACAACTGACACATAGGGATGCACCATGCTTTCTAGTTTTCATTCATTTGGCCCCCTCTTTTATACAAAAAAGAGCACGTTAGCAGGGGCTATATTCACACAAATCATAGCCTATACACAACGTATGACACTACGTTATAGGAACAAAAACCTATAACAAATGTTCCTGCTCTAGTAGGAATCGAGCTTGAAGGCAGAAATGACCAAATATGAAAACAAGAATCGATTAACAAGTGACATTTATCGACATCGGTTTTTCTAAAGTTTCAATATTTACTAATGGCATTTTTCTTAAATTCTACTGTTCCAAGCGCTAAGTTAAGCCGAGCTGACAAACAATGTATTTTCATTATGTAATATAATGTGCAAAAAGAACCGTTTTTCAAATAAAACTATTATTTTTGGATTGACCCTTACTGAAAACTAATACTACATAACTTTGACTCACTCCGATTTATTATTTACTGCAGCTATTATATACATTGGTCCAAAACTCCTAAAGGCTTACCTACAGTCGTGAACAGTTTTAAGCCTGTTTCACACGATGGGGAAAACGCGTGGGGTGCCCCTTGGGGCACCCCATGGGGTGTCACATGGTGCCACATGATGCCCCTCGGGGTGCCCCGAGGGGCACCATGTGGCATCGTGTGACACCCCATGGGGTGCCCCGAGGGGCACCATGTGGCATCGTGTGGCATCGTGTGACACCCCATGGGGTGCCCCACGTGGGGAAAATCCGTATCGCTCGCCGTGCGTTTTTCCATGTGGCACCACATGCGACAGCCAATTAGTAAGCACTGTTGATGATCACGTGACTTTATACAAATGCTTAAAGGACAACTTAAGGGCTTAAACTCAATCGTTTGAGTTAATTCTTTCACATTTGGTTAGTCTATTACGGCTTTTACGAATACGTAGCTCATGAATTATATTTAAGTAAGCTACAAAATTTAAATAATTTTTATAAATTCTTACACGTAATTTATGCCCAAGGCACATATCACATATGTCAAAATTCAATGTAATACCTTCGTAAATACTTAGTATTTTGACCGTTTACGCGCCTAAAAATTCAAACTCCCGCGCGTTCATGCCCCATCGTGTGAATACGTTACCCCAGGGGAATCCCCGGGGGACACCACACGGTGCCACATGGTACCCCGCGGGGCACCCCAAGGGGTGTCACACGATGCCACATGATGCCCCACGTGGCACCCCTTGGGGTGTCACATGGGGTGCCCCACGTGGGGATTCCCGACGTTTTTCCCCATCGTGTGAAACAGGCTTTAAGGGCCGCTCGCATTTGCGAATGGGTGCTGTAGCGAAGCGAGTGCAAATAACACGTTCACCTCCCTTAGGTAATCTTTAACTTTATTGATCGTCTTCGTATATTTTGGCCAGGGTTAAGCTGCAGTCAGCAGCAGCAGAAGTTTACGCAAATTTTTGCGAAACAATTGACCCTTACAGTGGCCGGAAAAAATTAGCGAATGCTTTAAGTGAGGGGCACTAGCACACGCTAATTTGTGACCCTTATTTCTGACCAGGCAACCTAACTTACTGTGTCAAAAGCGGTCAAAAAATGAATCGAGACAACGGAGTTTTAACCCAATGGCTGTTTCAGGTTCTCCAGTGGGCTTTATATGTACATATATACCAGGGCTACTCCCTACTTAGCGGCTTTTCTCGCGTCGGATTTGCTAGTATTTTGGCCAAAATTGCTGCCATTTCTACCTGTTGACGCGTGCGCGTGCGCGCGTGTGTACGTCGCACGTTTTGACAGTTTTACGAACCAATCATATTTGTGAGTGACACAGCGCGTAGCGCTGCACCCTTGAGTTTCTAAGACAATAGAAACGCTGCCAGTAACTTGAGTTGCCATCTGCAGTGGCTCAAACATGTGCAAATTGATGCCGTGGCAAGTGAATAGAAATATATTTACATGTCTTAAAAATATGAATTGTTGCAAATAATCAACGTTTAAATCTACTCAATTTTAATATTATTGTAATTGGTTTGATATATTGCGAATTCTGCGTAGCGGGGGACTTAACCTAAGTCAAAATAAGCCGTGAGCAAAATGTTGAATATCTTTAGTGTGGCTTGGCTCACAACAACTCAGAACGAGCCAATTTATTCAGAACTGGGGGTTGTGCTGGCGCGTTTTGAATAGGGGTTAGGTAGGTACGCTAATTATTTTGAGTAAGGGCCCCCGCATATCTAGGACCATTTTGTCATAGTTTTTTTATATTTTTTGTTTGTTTTCTCTTACCATTAAAATTCGTTACCTTACCATGTTTTGTTATATAAAACATTGAATTTTTAGTTGATTTTTTTGGCTTTCTTTTGGGCTCATTGTGGAGACTGGAGATGTTTTGAGGGCTTTGCAGCATGTAGACCCCGGACCTACCAAGGGCAGGTTCCTAGAGATTTTGGGCTGTATCTGCCCCGGCTTTCACCGTTGAGTCGCATTCCGCATAGGTTCAATCGCACGGTCATTCTCGCGTTCAGGCCTAAAACTCCAAGAGCCCCGTAATTTGCAACTTAACAATAGATGGTCTTTCTTTCACAGCTGGCGGTTCAAGGAAAAACGATGAAACATGACCGGGTAGAGGATTCGTGGGAGCCAAACCACAACCCCAGCTACCCATTGCCTTGTTGCAATTCAGTTACGTATAAAAAAAGTGAGTTATAGTTTATAGCCTTTGGTAGTTGTCACGATCTTTACCAGCTAATTCAGTGTGGATGCTGCCTACTTTTTCTTCTTCTTTTTCCTCTTCTTTTCCCCTTCTTTTTAGTCGTCCACCTTGTTGGGTAAGCCTCAGCCTTCCCGAACTAAAGATGTTATTCCCACGTGTCGTGGTGGTGGCGAAATTTGATTATCACAGTACTAGCACTGTTTTGTTTTGTTTTGTTCTGCGGGGTTCTTCAGGAGTACATGTGTGTCCTTCATTATTTCTACTTCATTCTGTGAACGATAATGTAAATGCCGTCAAGTAATTCCCCTAAACGTCCCCTTGAAAACTGCTACAACTTCAATGTTATTTTTTGCGGCTTCCATAAGAGCATGTTTATTAATTTCTCTATTTCGTGATTTATGTGTAGCTTTACATTTGCTGCCATTTTCATCTAAACACAACAAAATTACTGAAAGCTTTGATAAATTTTAAATTATTATTCATTCTGTCCTAAATAAATCGTTTTAATTTTTTATAAAAAAGGTCTTATGTCTAAATTATAATCCTTATCTTTCACGCGGGAAGTAAATTTACATATTTCAAGTATATGGCATATCAAGCTAGTGAAAATTACTTTGCTATTTTGGTTCATATTTTTAGACTTCTTATAACTCGTTGCTACTGTGGTGGGGCCCTAGCTACCAATAGTCAAAACAACTAACGACCCTGTAGGACTTAATTAATACACACTAGCGCGACCCACACTACCGACACTACGACTCAACCCTTGGGCCCTACTGCTACTAGCGTCGGATTCACGACCTTCGGGTATAACAGTATGTCGCGGTCTAGTCGGTTTCACGGGTATCTGCAGTAGCTACAGTGCACGGGTATGAGCAGGTATAAGCGGTTAAACGGTTAAACGGTGAAAGCCAGACGGGTTTCAGGGGGTAGTGTCGCGAAAGCAGTCGATTTTGCGCGACTGTAAAACTTGTTCAGTAAAATGTTAGAAATTGTTCTTTCTATATTTTAAAAATCTACCAAAAGGCAAATTATTTTGCC
Source organism: Trissonchulus sp. WLG1_4 (assembly GCA_030248245.1). Lineage (NCBI taxonomy): Eukaryota > Metazoa > Nematoda > Enoplea > Enoplida > Ironidae > Trissonchulus > Trissonchulus sp. WLG1_4. The sequence goes on along the minus strand of JASANF010020078.1, from coordinate 16,178 downwards.
AAGTTTCAGCAAAATTGGTGCCGCATATTGTTTGCAATAATGTCTCAAAGTCGGAAAAATGACGAAAAAAAACCTATTCACATTCCATTTCTTAGTCACATTTATCAATTTTTCTGTTTAGTTTTTTTACACAGACTAATAGCACATATGTTGTAGTTTATGCACACAAAATTTAGTGCAGATTACTGTAGCGGCTGTGGAGGTACTAGATTACTAGTTTGAACTGTGAAGGTGTACTTAAACTGTAAAATAGTAGCAGCAATAATGATAAATTGTGGAAAATCTAGACGCTTATTTTCAAATCAGAAGAAAAACAAACTTTCAGTTTTCTTTTTTCTTATTTGTCGCAAAAAATTGTGCGTCCACACAGTATGTGTACTTCACAAGCTGGCCAATCTGATATCTGGCTTGATTTTTTGAACTTTTATGTCCCTATTGTGTGATGTCTGGCTTACAAATGACGATTGGTCCAAGATATTTGTCAATATTGATAGTGTGATGTCTGGCAGTAATTATTTGATACCATACAGCGTTGGACTAGCTTCTCATTGCATGTACTACTTCAAAACAAAAAGTTCTATTTTCACAGCCTATGAGCAAAACTGCTTTCGCGACACTACCCCCTTAAGCGGGTGTAAGCCGGTATACGCGGTGTTCTCGGAGTGAGCCGGCAGCGAACTGCGAAAATTCTGCAAGTGCAGCCGCTTATATAAACTTTTCCAGCCAAGTGATGAGTCACGGCTGCAAGCCAGCAGCATGTCAAACCTTCAAATAGCTGGCTTGGCCAACAAGTTTCTAATCAAATTGGCATACCTAGTATAACTAACTACCTAGAAGTAATTACGACGTGTAACCTCGTTACACTACAACTTGTTGTGTGTAGTGTGTACATATTTGTTATTTTTTGCGTATACGTACTTATCACTCGTTGTTTTCCCAAAAATTGAGAACTGCTGTTTTGTTAGTGTGTATTATTAAGTCAAAATATATTAATTAAACACGACCTTGAAGCAACATTAAGGGGGTTCCCCTAAGTATCAGGCAAGTTGACCCCTAGCCCAGTTACAATGCCCAGAAACACAGGTATAGTAAAAGTCTAGGTTTTTTATATTGCTTTTACTTTTTTGCTTTTTCTAAAATTGTTTGAATTTCGTAACAAGTTATATATATATATATATATATATATATATATATATATATATATATATATATATATATATATATATATATATATATATATATATATATATATATATATATATATATATATATATATATATATATATATATATATGTTTTAATTTGTTGAAATATACCATTAAGCTTTTAGCGACTATGATTTTAGCTATAAAATATTCGCCGTTTCTCATGCAGTATGTACGACGAAAACGTTCGAGAACCTAAGGTCTTGGCTATTTGTCAAAAACGCCATTTAATGTCACACACAAATATGAGTGTGCTCGTTGCTACATTTACTTGAAATTTCAAGCTACTACTAATACATTAATGTTGTTAATTAATTACTACCCAGGTCAAAAATCAAAGTTCTCCAATTTTGCTTATTTTCATATATGTTACTCTCCCAAGGCACCCCAACCTCAGATGAGAACAATTAAGCTTGAAGGTGCACTTTTGGTTCAGTGCGTTTGTCAGTGTATTTACATAGGCAAAAGTACGCCAAAAAGCCGAAAAGTAGCCCTTATTTGGACAGTTCTAGCACAAACCACATTAAGCCAATCAGGCTGAAACTTGGCAAAGTAGTAGCCCACATGTATGCGCAAAATTATATGATCCGGATTTTTGATATGTATTTTCAAATCTAAAATCGAGGGCGAAATGAGAAAAAATGGCCGTTTTTTGGACCCGCCAAATTTGAGTGATTTTACATTTGACGTCATTGCTCAGGCCATGGGCAAAAATTTAAAAAATGGATCATAGAGGTTGAGATATGACGTTAGGTTATCGAATCATGTAAAAATCAGCTTCGTCAGTGTTAACAAAAATTTCGAGTAAAGGGGCGCTTTGCAACCACAAAAAACTTTTTTTGTGCCTATGATTTAAGCGTAAAATTTAATTTTTGGGAGCCCCTAGTAGAAAATTGGCAAAAGCATTGGTTCCAGTTTGTTACATCTGCGATGCTCCTTCCCTGGGGCTTGTGTGCAAATTTGAGCGAATCAGGGAACCTAAATTAACTTTTTTAGGTAGCCCCCCCTTAACATAGCGTAAGTCTGTATTTTATGTAGTTTGCATGTGGGTCTACTCTGAATAGCGGCATAAAAGAAACTGTAAACGTTTCTGTAAACGAAACGAAACTGTAAACGAAACTGTAAAGAAACATAAAAGAATAGCGGCTTGTTTGTTGAAACTACTGTGCCTTCCCGATAAGATTTCTATGTAGGGTGTACATAAGTCATATATTGTCACTTTTGTTGTTTCAAAACTGTTGTTTTATACAACCAAACAATACTGCTGCTTTATCATTGTCAATATGGCCTTGACATAAAATACACCAGGGTGATGGAACTACTTAATTTTTTTGTGGCCTTATCAGGGCACAGCCTACTTAAGGCGTGCCCATCTATGTGATTGATTAATATTTTGACTCTTCAGTAAGTGACCGGAAACTTTAGTACCTACACAACGAAGACTACGCCATCAGTTTTTGCAAAAAATATCTTTTGTATAAACTACAGACAAAAAAATTTGCTCGAGCTCAAATCGCAAAGCTTAGTTTCTAAACTATTGCTTCCACCTGTTTTACATATTTGTTTGGTGCTGTAATAATTGCATAGTATGTCCATTAGTGGATTTTATGCTGCCAAATATCTGCCAGCATTGCACCGTTTACTTACTATATCATGTCGTAAACTGTTTGGACCACTTAACAATAAAAACCTAACATAGAATTTTCAACACACATAACAAAAACAGAAAAAATGAAGTTTAATGTGGAAAAGTACATTGACTGGAAGTGAACGACTGGGAGTGTATGACTAAAAATATGCATTGTGTCATTTAACATGCAACTGTTGATCTTATTCGCAATGTTTACATCAAATCCATATTGATCAATCAAACAACAGAATCAAATAACAGTAATGTAATACAATTTTGGCTTAGTCTGAGATATGTAACGCATTCAAGCACACAAGAAAACCGTGAAAAATGTATGCCTACAAACTGTTTTTTAGCAGCTCAATAGTTTTTAAGAATATCCTAAAAATTATGTTCAACTATTGTTGACTTAATTTTTATCAATTTTATCTTAATCTAAGCTTAAAAAAGATCAACAGTAACAATTATTGCTTCCGTCGAACAAAATATGGACCAATGAGATGACAAAAGTTTACAAAACCTTTTGCAACACGTACTGCACAAAATTGGTACGGTATTTTTTAGAAATCCGACGGCCTAAACAGTGCATGAGCACAAAATATTACACAACCAAGAAACACAGCCATCAAATATATAATTTAACAGTCCAGCAAAATACAATTGAGATTCATAATAAATAATACACAATCAGTTTAAGAATAATAAGAAAGTAGGAGAAAGGGTGGAAATTTATGGATTGTTTTATATTGTTTTGAATAGTTCCATTAATTTTACAAAACCACTAGTGTCAAAAGTTGATTCATATTGTTTGTTGCCATCAAATCTTTTGAACTCTGTCTCAGTGCATTTTGAATAAGACTTCAGTAATTAGTAGTTCTATTAACAGTTATTTAAGTCATTTCTGGCTTCTAAAAACAGACTGTGAAGATCTTTATTGCACCTTGACTGACTTTTCTGATACAATACAAATTATCTCAAAGAATTATATGGGACGAATGCGATATTACAGTAATATATAACAGTTCAGAAGAAGATAACCTTTCAAAATATATTGGTTGGGTTTTGAAAAAGGTGTTTAACAAAATGTCAATCTCCTCTCCAACGTACAATTTTTTACAATTGTCAAAAATGCAGTTAAATTTCACAATTAATAAATGTCCCAGCCAATGCAAAGTTAAACACCTTTTGCAAACCCTTTTGCGAATGTTTTACAATTGTTCAGTTGTTACTTTCACATCTAGCTGTTTTTGACTTGCTTCAGTACTTTCATACCCGAGATAACTTTTTTGTGCTTAAGGCCACAGCAGTATATATTGCAGATTCTAGGATAGCTACCGATACAAAATGACCGACTGCAAGCACCGTTGGGACACTGAGAGTCACAGAGCTGCTTCAGGGGGTAACAGCTTTGGGCCGTGCCTTCTGTCCAATTGATATGGTTCACGAGCAAAGCAACAGCGAGCATGCAAAAAAACAAAGTCGAGGACATGGTTCTAAAAATAGAAAACAAAAATTTAGAACAAGGTGGAAGCAAAAACTTTTTTTAAAGCAGACATTCAGACATTTTTTGTCATTCTTGGATATTCCTCTAATTGTGTAATTACACAACATGAAATATATAACCAAGGAAAGCAGACATTTGTTTTACATTTTTAGGCTGTCGTGACGCTAGCCTAAGAACATAGTGAATATACAAAAATGTCATCATAACGTGCACTTACTATTGCTTGTGAAGGATCAACGCCGGGTAGTTCAGTTGTAGTTCTGAGAGTGGACAATAACTGATTTTCTTCAAACTGAGGGCCTATTCCTTTACCGGATTAAACGGACTGGACTTATTTTAGTCCGAGGTTTTGGAATGACAAATCGGACTAAACGGACTAAACGGTTTAAAATAAGTCAGCGGCTTAATTTTAGTCCGAACCCATTCCTAAACTACCACTGGACTAAAAGGATTTAACATGCACGCTTAACATTAGCGTGCGTAGTTAAGTCCGTTTAGTCTGATTAAAAAGCAGCGCGCTAAAAGTTAAGTCCGTTTAATCCGGAGGTTTTGGAATGGCATTTTTAAGCTTAATTTTTAAACCGTTTAGTCCGATTATAATTAACCCTTTAATCCGGTAAAGGAATAGGCCCTGAGTTTCATGTTAAATAGGCTCTCTAATGGGCTATGCAAATGACACATATATTTTTAGTTACCGTGTAATTAAATTGTCGTCTGCAGGCAGCTTAAATTACAAGTCTTAACTGACACTAAGACAATTGAGTCACCAATTTGTACGGGTACTGTCATCTACTTCAACTGTTTGTTATATTAGCAAGAACAAGATATATAATTTTATGTAAAAACAGCATCGCTACATTTTTAACTTTTTAGTCGTTGTAGTTTTTGTGCGGATGAAGTAATTGCTCAAATACGACAGACAGCACTAAGAAGCGAACATGACAACAACTGCCTTTCTTAAGCTCCGCTTTACATAACAACTAATTAGAAAACGATTTGTAATTTCCAGAAAAATGGAAATGTGTGTATGAGTAAACGGAGCACAAACCAACGCATTTCCTAGCAAACAATTTTTGTTTTCGGTGTTGACTGCCGTTATGGCTTATAATTACTAGATGTAATATAAGCTGATTGCGTGTAGTTTTTCCTCAGTCTAAAAGCTTAATTTATAAAAATTGTTCTAAATGCAGCGATTAATGTTTTAATTAATCATGTTGAAGGATTATTCATTGATAATCCCTCGAAATTTGTAGTTTGAAATTTGGATTGACTCGAAATTAAGAGAGAAAATATTTTCTAAATTGATCCTCATTTCGTGTGGCATGGCTCATTATTTACAACGACGACGAAAACGGGAAGGTCACTGACGCATTTGAACAGGGGATAAGTATTGAGCCATTGCGTGCCATTAAGGGTAGGACTTGAGTCCCCGTGAGTTAAAAGGAGTTTGACTTTTTTGTTTCCTTTTGTTATAATTTATTTGTTATTTTTCATCAATAAAAACTTAGTTTAAAATCTTCTTTTGCCTCTGTGGCAACTATGTACCCTTGGAGCTTGGAGGGCCTTGTAGGTGTTGATGATTCCGCGTGTGAGTCCCGGACCTAGCGAGGGCAAATTCTGAGCGATTTAAAGGGCGCTTTGCCCCGGTTTTTACCCGTTAAAGTGGGTTCCACTTGGGCTCGGGTGCAAGGTCCAGTTCGCCTTTCGAGTTTGCCTTCAGACCTAAACTTGAGAACCCCATGGTGTTCAATTTTACAAAGGGCGACCGTGACAAAGGATATTAGGGCCACGCGCGACGACAAGCACAGGTACTCATAGAGCCCACCCAATATTGTTTTGAATTTTCCATTGCTGAAATTCTGATTTCATCCCTCCTCTTAATTTTTTAAACAGTTGCCGGAGCACCCCGACGAAGCAGAAACTAATGCTAATACTATTGTAGTATCTCTACGCTATCAAAGGTTACAGTCCCTTAAGGCTTTGCCCAAAGGGTTGACTACACGAATCACAGCATGTGTGATCAAATCTCAATGCTTTTCAGTTAGGCAAAACTTTTGAAAAAATGTGCGATTTAATATTATTTACCCTGGCCTGTCATCTAATGATGGCCGACTAAATAGGAACCAGAACTAATCCTGAGGAGGTTAGCGAATTGCGCAAAGCATGATATTGCTTAAACAGGTTCCGGTCTAAACCACCTTGAAAGGGGACCCTTTACGTAGATATACCTTACTTCAATAAACGCCGCGTTTACCTGTTCCATTGCAATAGTAAACACTATTGAGACTTCTAAGTCTTAGAAGTAGAGTATAGAGGTCAATTGTACAAAATGTGTTTTATATAAAAACTTGCTAATCGGAAGACGTACTTGTTTACAAAACATTTAATGGCCATCACGTTACCGATTTTTATGAAAAAAAATAACTTCTCAAAATAAGCTACGGATGACACTTGTTCTGCTTGTCTTATTTATTTTATATATTTACTTGAATTGTCAACTACAACACACAATTAGAAGGCCGGCATATCCACAAAAGAAAATAACATGTTGTCAACTTTAAGCAGTTGTTGATGTAACTAAATGTAGTACAAACATACAAAACATAGCGTGTGCAATTGAAAATTTACAACTCACAGTTAACGCATGAAGTTAAGTGTAGGCGATATTTAAGAAATCCTCAAGTTTTAGAAAATTTTGACAATGTATCGCGCAAAAATATATGTGAGTCACTTTCTGAGAAGTTCGACCTTTTTTTGGCCAAAAAAACAAAAGTTTTTTTGATTTTGCCCATTTTACCAAATGTTAGTTATATCGACCCAAAACCATTACCCATGCAATAAAATCCGAGACTTTTAAACCCCCACCGTAGATAATAATTGAGTCAGAGTAGTTTCCGGCTTTCTATTTCCAGTAAATTTTTACAAATTGCTACAATTTTTACGCGGCTCCCTTAGGGGCCGCGTATTACTATATTCAAATTTTTCAAATCCTATGTAATTTCTGGTAGGTCGATTTTTCTACGTTAAATTACGTTAGGTAGGTGGGTCGGTCGGTCTCACAGCGCAAATGCAATTTTGCAAGACAGAACGCTGGACATGGCAAAACCAAAACAAGGAGCCCGGGGTGATTCGAACCACCGACCTTCTGATTAGAAGTCAAATGCTCAGTTGATACAAAACGATCTACTATCTGAGCCAACAGGGCTTAACAGGATTGACTCTAAAAGTTTTGTTATTGCACAACTTCAAAATGACTTACGTAAAGTACTTCAAAATACGTAAAGCTTTTGTACACTATTTTGTGCACTTTTGTACGCTTTTATTACTCTATGATAATAATTGATTTTTTACGTTTATGATTGCAAAATGCGATGAAATATTGTTTTACCTATAATTAATGTTAATACGCTGATAATTTTGTACACTAACTGACATTGGATTATTTCAAATTCTGAATCGTGCGGCTCGTTAGTCCAGCGGATTGATTCTCGCTCAGTATACGATAGATCCCGGGTTAGATCGCCGGACGAGCACACTTTTTTATATTTATGCAAAATCAAACTCTAACCTATTACGGCATGCGTTCAGTTTTTCGTGTTAAATATTGACGCTTCAGCGTCATAAAATAGTTTTTCAATAATTTTTCACGCAGTACATACTCAGTAGACGAGGTTGCTTTTTTGATAAATAGTAACAGTTTATTAGTAATCTGTAAGGCTGTGGAGCAACACAGCAGTAGATGTGTACAAAAAGCGGGATTAAAAAATCAACTTATCCACAAACAACGGCCGCGTTTAATATTTCCTACAGAATATTAACACTCTGAACTCACATGGTAACCACTTCTTACTCAGCAGAAAAGCTTGTTTGCACGTATAAGCACCTAATATTTGTTCACTGTGTACAGTAACAAGAGTTTACAAACGGTTTTTATTTGTCTAGTCACAATAAAATGACCATCAAAATGTTGATGGTGTCGGATTGGTCAAAATGCTACTTTCTGTATCATAAGTCAAAATTTCCCAATACGGGCATATATTCACTTCGTATATGTTTAGACTTATTACTAACCAACATATTCTAAAAATATGAACCAACTGCCAAGAGTGGGTCTTACTAAATTTTATCAAATATCACCATGTGTACCTGAGATTTCACTCTTTGTTGTAGTTAGGTCATCACGGACTAATTCATCGGTCCATGTTTACATGGCTTTGATATTTCTCATACTAATACACTAAATGTTGGGATGTATGCACACAAAATATTAGTAACCTAACAGTTTTAATACTCATCTTAGCCAATCCAAAGTCTAATTTTCGACATCAGTAACTGCGAAAAATGAACATTTTGCTTTTTATGTCAACTTTTCCTGGCACGGGCATATAATCAATTGGCACTCATTTAGATCTACTACTGAGCATTACAAGCTAAAAATATCAACTGGTTGCTGAGAGTGAATTATACATAAAGATTTCTAAATATTAGTTAACTTAGGTTCAATGGTTTTTGTTTTTCGGTTGTTACTTATATAATAGTTAACTGGTACATTTTTACACGCATACATACAACATACTTGCTGATCTGCCATACGGTACTTGAAATGTCCGGTATAGCAGTGGCAAAAGAAATACCGACAATGGTCAGATCTTTACGAAATGAAAGAGTTATAACACAATATTTGAGCTATCTGCAGCAAAATGAACTTTAAAATGAATACAAAACTAGTAAAAGTACCCTTCTCAGAATACTGCACTACTGTACCGCGACTACGCGAAAATCTGTATTAGGTTTGGATTATTTTACGTATGCTAGACAAGAAGGATTTGACACTCTGAACTTTCGCAATTTGATGTCAAAGATCACATATTAGCGAATGTAAAAAAAGATTTGGACGAGTACACCCTTCACCTCAGAACAGATTATAAGTTTCATTTGAAGACACATTCTTCCATACCAGATCATCAGGACATGCGCTTAGTGATACTCAAAATTCCCGACATTACAAAGTTTGTAATCACAATCACGACCACCGTTGTAAACGATGCGAATTACTAAAACAGAGCCTTGGACACACTCAAACACAACTTACAAACGCAGAATTTCTAGGAGGTTCGGAAAATAGAAAAAATGAGCTGCTTTATCTAACCAGTCAGACATTATCAAATATCAATGAGTGGAGAAAACATCAGTTCGTGTCAGTTTATCAGGATAATGTGAAAGCCGAATACTGCAAGGACTGGACTTTTATTTTGTTTTTTATCACCATGCACTGGGGTTTTGACAATGAAGTTCTAACCTTTAGAGGGCAGAGAAGAACAGTCAGCCTGGTTTGGTAAAACCGGCATGTCCTGGCATATCTCAGTAGCTTATGTGAAGTTCAACAAAGAAAAAGTACCTACGCGCTATCAGTATTTATTGGAAAATGGATTCTATTCTAGAGTCTATGTACACGTGTTTGATTTACATATTAGCCAGGACAGTTCTGCTACTGTTGCAGTAGCGAGACATGTTTTGCAGAATATAAAACAAGAACTACCTTGGATAAACAAAGCGGGATGTTACCATATAGCGCCCCCACTATAGTATCTATATATCTCCCAAAATAGTATCTTTATTTTTCCGTTCTGATAATGCGGGATGTTACGATATAGCGCCCCCACTATAGTACGTATATTTAAAATGTAGGAGCATACCAATATACAAGCGCAGCGACATACAGTGAAGCCCAGTCAGGAAAAGAGCCATGTAATAGGATGGCTGCCACTATCAAACGGCATATAAAAATGCTTGTTGACGAAAGTAATAGATGTTCCACAGCAGATGAATTCATTGCAGCAATTATATAAGTTTCGTGTCAGCATACAGCGGGAGTGTGCTCTTTTAGGGAGAAAACAGCGAAAATTTCTGCATTTAGCACTTAATTGGATTTTGTTTACGTCTACCAAGCTTTCGTTGCAAGGCGCCGAATGAACACTTATTTTCAACTGTTTGCTTGGCAAACTTATGAAATTGGTAAGGGCATGGAAGTACCTAAAAAATTTGGCAGGAAAAAACTCAAGATGTAAGTTTTGAAACCAGAAATAATGAAAAACAGACAGTGAAGATAAAACAGCTGATGATGTTTATTTTAATGCCCACATAAAGTTGCATCAAACGCTTTGTGCGATACGCTAATCTGAAACACCTGGAAATTGGAAAGCAAATTTACGAACCGGAGCGAACAACTCTGCAAGTTTATGCCATTGAAGCATACAAAAACAGCTGGAACACTTATATTACAATCCATTTATACCTGAAATTGATGACGCCCTGTCAGAAGTCGATCAGTGTGATCTTATTGAGCAAACGTAAAAAAAAGAAAAAAGTGCCGAAGGGCTGGGCTTTACCATCTGCTCGCAATTTTCAACGTTATAACGCAAATCAATTATCCTATCTGAAAAAATTATTGTTCAATCCTGGCCTCAAATAATGTCTTTTCATTCACAGTTGACACGAAGTCTATTTCAAGTTCACACGCAGTTGTAATTAATACCTTAGCGAGAAAAGTTGGAGTGGTCCGAGTGAAGTTTTGTGATCTTTGCTAACCTTGTGACCTAGCACATATGCGCACGTAGCCTGCAAGCTGAATTCCTAAGCACGTATGTGTTTACGCGTATGCTACGAGCAGTGACCCTAGGTAGACCTCACTCGAAATTTTTTCCATACGATACTCGAAGTCACCCGCACACGAACGCACGAAGTACACTTTTCGAGGCCAGGACTGTAGAAATGTCTGGTACACGTGTTGATCCAAAAGAGTTAGTAAAAAAATGCGGCAGGCTACGACGTCAGATGGAAGTTTACGGTTTCAAACAAGTAAATATTTGAAGTGGCAGGAGATATTCAATTTTTTAGCAAAACGTTGGAGTGGCAGCAGATAGCAACCATTTTAGCACAACAACAGCTGCTGCGCGAAAGTGGGTTGCCCGTGTAACTCTATCCAATAAGGAACAAGATGGTACGGACATAGTCACTGAAGATGATTATTTAGAAAATGAGTACTTAGAAAATCCAAAATCAGAACTACACAAAAACCTTAGAAATAGCGACTGCTTTCATAACTGATGTAATTGTAACAAGAATGATTACGGTAGACAGAATTACAAATTTGGCACGTGAAACCTGGACAGCTGAAATGACTCAAAGATGTTAGCTGTAAAACTTTGGTATTTTCGGAATCTTGAATGGAGTTCAAAATAGTTTGATCAAGAAAACAAAATAACAAAAGCCAGACAGGAGTGGGAGGCTAAACACCGGTTATAACCAAAAACGCAGACCAGGAAAGCCTCGTGATTTAGCGCCCGCTTACAGGTAGGAGAAAACTATAATAAAAACAGGGGTCTACATACCAACATGCTTCACCAATTACGCACATGACCCACACACTGACTATTTAAAGTCGAGCAGTAAACAGTCAAAGTCAGTCTGAGTCAGAGTTGAGTCGGAGTTGAGTAGCTCCTCCTCCCTCCTCCCCCCCCTCCCCCCCCGCTATCGAAATGCTATAAGCGCTATATGCGCTATATAGCGCATATAGCACCTAAAATAGCGGCTATAGCGCTTCGGAAAATAGCGCTTTTTTGGCAAATTATAGCACATTTCCAAATCCGAAAAATATCAAAGTGCTATAATAGCACAGCGCTATAATAGCGCATGGCAGGTGCTATTTTTTTCTGGAGGCGCTATTTTTACTTAAATAAAATTTTTATTTTATTCGATAGCGCTTAGAGCACCTGAGGGTGCTATTTGCGCTATTTAGGCGCTATTTTGTGCTATCGGCTATTTTAATGAAAATTTTTGTACTTTTTAGTACGTATAAGATCACTCAATTAAAATTAAGAAGTTTAAAATTCTTTTAAACTTTTAGTTTGTGTTTTGATAGAGGATATTAAAAAATAGCGCATATAGCAAAACGATAGCGCATCAAAGTGCTATAAGCGCTATTTTTTTCATAGGCTTAAAAAATAGCGCTTATAGCACATGAGGGTGCTATTTGCGCTATTTAGGCGCTATTTTGTGCTATCGGCTATTTAATTAAAAACTTTTGTACTTTTTAGTACGTATAAGATCACTCAATTAAAATTAAGAAGTTTAAAATTCTTTTAAACTTTTAGTTTGTGTTTTGATAGAGGATATTAAAAAATAGCGCATATAGCAAAACGATAGCGCATCAAAGTGCTATAAGCGCTATGTTTTTCATAGGCTTAAAAAATAGCGCTTATAGCACATGAGTAAGCGCCCACCCCCCACGCCTCCCCCCCGGTTGCTGGCTTTGTAGGATAGCGCTTATAGCACCTGAGGCTGCTATTTGCGATATTTAGGTGCTATTTTATTACTGAGGCGCTATAGGCTAAATGACTGATAATTTTTGTACTTTTACTACGTATACGATCCTTAATTATACACAAAATAAAAACCTAGAAGGGTAAAAAGATTCAGCAGGCGCCCACCCCCCCCTCCCCCCCCCCGGTTTTTGGGTTTGTTGGACTTTCCATCCCTCGCTCCTTTTAGTCCAAATTGTAGGCAATTACCCAACATGACTTTCCATTCTTCGCTGCTATTGGTTACACAAAATGGAAACCTAGAAGGGTAAAAAGATTCAGTAGGCGCCCACCCCCACCTCCCCCCCGGTTTTTGGGTTTGTAGGACTTTCCATCCCTCGCTCCTTTTAGTTCAAATTGTAGGTAGTGTTTGTGACCGGCCGCGAAAGCCGCCGGCCGGCCGGCCGGCGGCCGGGCCGGCAAAGAACTTCGGCCGGCCGGCCCGTGAAAGCGTGAAAGAGTGTCATTTCGGCATAAACTTAGCCTGCCGGATTGTTATGCCGGCCTAATTTTGTCAGTCGGTTGAATTTGGCTGGCTGGCCGGTGTTTTTAACCGGCTGGCCGGCCGGCCAATTTTGACCGGCCGGGCGGCCGGCGGTTTGTAGGGGGCCGGCCGGCCCGGCCGAAAATTCCGGCCGGTCACAAACACTAATTGTAGGCAATTGTAGAGCTTTCCATCCCTCGCGCCTATTAGTCAAAATTGTAGGCAATTACCCAACATGACTTTCCATTCTTCGCTCCTATTGGTTACACAAAATGAAACCCTAGAAGGATAAAAAGATTTCTAAAGTATTCTCCAGCATATGAATATTCTACTAAAAACAGATCATTAAAAGAAAAAACCAAAAAACATATATAACTTACTTGTTAAGCAGGAAAAGAACCAGAAATAGTTTAAAGCAATAATGAGTTAATAATCATAATAATATAGAAATAATCAAGTCCAAGCAGCGTCCAAGCGCCTAAATAGCGCAAATAGCACCATCTGGTGCAATAAGCGCTATTTTTAAGCCTACGAAAAAAATAGCGCTTATAGCACTTTGATGCGCTATCGTTTTGCTATATGCGCTATTTTTTATATCGTCGACTAGAACACTAACAAAATTTTAAAAATAATTTTAAAACTATTCTAATTTATTGAGGGACCGTATACTCACTAAAAAGGACAAAAATTTTCAATAAATTAGCCAATAGCACAAAATAGCGCCTAAATAGCGCAAATAGCAGCCTCAGATGCTATAAGCGCTATTTTTTAAACCTACGAAAAAAATAGCGCTTATAGCACTTTGATGCGCTATCGTTGTGCTATATGCGCTATTTTTTGTATCGTCAACTAGAACACAAACAAAAATTCAAAAATAATTTTAAAATTTTTCTAATTTATTGAGGGACCGTATACTTACTAAAAAATACAAAACTTTTCAACAAAATAGCCAATAGCACAAAATAGCGCCTAAATAGCGCAAATAGCACCCTCGGGTGCTATAAGCGCTATTTTTTAAGCCTATGAAAAAAATAGCGCTTATAGCACTTTGATGCGCTATCGTTGTGCTATTTGCGCTATTCATGCAATATTTTTTTATATCGACGTCCAGAACACAAACAAAAGTTTTAAAATACTTTTAAAATTCTTTTTGTTTATTGAGGGATCGTATACGTGCTAAAAAGTACAAAACTTTTCAATAAGTTAGCCAATAGCACAAAATAGCGCCTAAATAGAGCAAATAGCACCCTCAGGTGCTATAAGCGCTATCCAAGATCAGCATCACTATTTAAAGGGAAATTAACACAAACACCAATAGGCCAGCGTAGCTCAGTCGGTAGAGCGTTAAGCTAGTAATCTAGCAATGGGTGGTTCAAATCCCCCCTGGCCATTTTTCTGTAGAAGTTTCATCCATATCCAAAAAAATAGCACATATAGCACCGTCGATAGCGCTTATAGCGCAAATAGCGCATATAGCACTCCCAAAAAGCGCTATAGCGCAAATAGCGCCTATAGCACCTTCGATAGCGCATAAAGCGCAAATAGCGCATATAGCACTCCCAAAAAGCGCTATAGCGCAAATAGCGCCTATAGCACCTTCGATAGCGCATAAAGCGCAAATAGCGCATATAGCACCCCCAACAAGCGCTATAGCGCAAATAGCGCATATAGCACCTTCGATAGCGCATATAGCGCAAATAGCGCATATAGCACCCCCAAAAAGCGCTATAGCGCAAATAGCGCATATAGCACCTTCGATAGCGCATATAGCGCAAATAGCGCATATAGCACCCCCAAAAAGCGCTATAGCGCAAATAGCGCATATAGCACCTTCGATAGCGCATATAGCGCAAATAGCACATATAGCACCCTCAAAAAGCGCTATAGCGCAAATAGCGCATATAGCACCTTCGATAGCGCATATAGCGCAAATAGCGCATATAGCACCCCCAAAAAGCGCTATAGCGCAAATAGCGCATATAGCAAATTCCATAGCGCTTATAGCGCATATAGCGCATATAGCGCATAAAAAAAGCGCTATAGCACAAAAAGTGCTATTTCGATTTCGCTTACACGCGTTCGTTACCGCCAATTGACTATATGCCCGTGCCAGGAAAAGTTGACATAAAGAGCAAAATGTTCATTTTTTATTAAACATGAACCGATGAATTAGTCCGTGATGACCTAACTACAACAAAGAGTAAAATCTCAGTTACACATGGTGATATATGGAAAAATATAACTATGACCCACCCTTGGCAGCTAGTTCATGTTTTCAGAATAAGTTGGTTAGTAATAAGTATAAATATATACGAAGTGAATGTATGCCCTGTTGGGAAATTTTGACTTATGATACAGAAAATAGCATTTCGACCAATCCCACACAATCAACATTTTGATGGGCATTCTATTGTATATAAATAAAAATAAAAACAGTTTGTAAACTATGTTTACTGTACACAGTGAACAATATTAGGTGCTTATATGTGCAAAAAAATGGAGCAATTTGTAAGAATTAACTGGAGATAAATAGCCGGAAACTACTCCGACTTGATCAAAACAGCTGAAAAAGGGTCAACTTTGAGTGCGACATTATTTTGGGTGGGGGGTTAAATGTCTCGGATTTTATTGCATGGGTAATGGTTTTGGGTCGATATAACTAACATTTGGTAAAATGGGCAAAATCCAAGAAACTTTTGTTTTTTTGGCCAAAAGAAGGTCAAACTTCTCAGAAAGTGACTCACATATAATTGTGGGCGATATATTGTTAAAATTGTCTAAAACTTGAGGATTTCTTAAATATCGCCTACACTCAGCTTCATACGTTAACTGTGAGTTGTAAATTTTTAATTGCACACGCTATGTTTTGTATGTTTGTACTACATTTAGTTACATCGACAACCGCTTAAAGTTGACAACATGTTATTTTTTTTCGGATATGCCGGCCTTCTAAATGTGTGTTGTAGTTGACAATTCAAGTAAATATATAAAATAA